>CM046068.1:4363605-4644606 GCA_025215515.1 Schistosoma japonicum
ATGTGCATCCTGAGCAGGTTGCCTCGATATAGCGATTATTCACAAGTAACATTTAAGTTGGATTATGACTGGTAAGTATAATCCAGGGCGCGCGTTTCGTCCTATTTGGGACTCGTCGGCTGATTGTACCTGCATCCCAATGTTGATGTTCGCAGTGGGATTCGAACTCAGTCCGTTTCATGTCAAACACCACCGCGTTCACCACTAAACTACTGAGTCCTGAAAGTCACACTTGTGACTTGTAAAGGTACTTCCAGCCGACGAGTCCCAAATAGGACAAAACGCGCTTCCTGAATTCCACTTGTCAGTTAGAATCCAACTTAAATGATAAATGTGCAGAATAATAGTTTTACCAAACCTTGACACCGATAGGAAAGTTTTTATTTATTGTGTGTATTTATGAAATCTAGTTAATGATTAATTAAAAACTACATTGTACAGAGCATAACATTTTTAGAAGTAATTGTTAGATAACTGAACATTTATTTTGACTATTGTTTAATTTAGCTGACCACACTGACAACCAGTCTTTGTAGCAAATTATTAAAGAACTTTAGTATTTTGAGATGGGAGAGAAGATTTATAGCTCAGAAGAATGGTTTTGGTTACACCGCTTCCTTTAAGCTGTATAGTTCAATTACTGAACTTTCATTGTCATTTTAAAAGACATTATCGGAGTGAACTCCTGACAAAAGTCTGATAGACGTTTATCCAGAATGATAATAAAAGCCCTGTAATTAAATTACCTAGCTCAGAGAACTCAGTGTAACCAGAACTATAGTGTAAAATTTTGTTTACCTAATTTGTCACTTTTGTATTCAATGCGATTCAACTCTTGAATCATGATAGGTATAATGCGTTTACATGTGCTTACAAACCTTTCATTACATAAATGAAATAATTCATGATGAAACATTCCTTCACAAATCTATCCAGCTTGATATAAATGATTGATTTTCAAATGAATACCTTAAGTTCGAGTAAGAATCAGTAACCTGCAGTGTCAAACTAATTAGACTAGAAGTTACCTCTTTTCAATGACAGTGAATGAACGTTGTTAAAACTGAAATATGTATCTTTAGACTTCACTTCATTGAATGAACTTTTTTTATTCTTTCCGTGAATTAAAACGTGGTAGTTTGAGATAAATTATGTCTTCCCGTTGATGTTAACAAGTAAAGTAATAAAATTCTTTTGGTATATGTGTATTTTGAACGGGCCTGTAAGTTACCGTGGTAGTTCACAAGCACAATTAATTGTATAAGAGGATATAAGCAGTTCAACTAATATATATTATCGGTTGCACAAGTGTTACTATTTACAGTCAGTAGCTCAGTAGAGAATGCAATGGAATTTGACTAAATCGACGAACTTAGTGTCCAAATGCATACAGTTAGTTCATTTTAGATGAAACTCAACATGTGCTGTGGCTCCTACTTGTCAGCTACCGTACAACTTTTACCATAAAATATAATGGGTTCCACTTTGGAATAGACATTCAGTAGTTTGTATTTTTAAGGGGATCATCAGTGGATATACCTTTCGTTGAAAACAACTTTTATGAATAAATTAACCGTAACTATATAAATTTACATGATTTATCCAACTTTAGAAAATCCTGATCTCTAGGGATAACGCTTTGTTTTCGAAATAAAATACGATTTGGGTACGAAAATCTTTCCATATGCAATTCTGACCATCACCGATCACGGTGAACAGAAAATGATCGGTAGGTCTATTCTCGAAAACAGTAACCTCCAGCCATGTAATTTATCAAGGAAGTGCCTTTAAAACTATTTTGGTTAAACATTCTCATTCATAAAAGAATACAAATCAGAAATCTATACACAACAGAAGTATTGATAATTCATCATTTCAAATTTCATCTAAACATTCAAATAACACTATGCTGAAGTTCTCATTTGATCTCGGTCTTCATAACTAAAGGTGGTAATAATACAACTTTTCTTTAGTTTCAAAGTTGTTGCTCTTATCCCTTATTTAATTATCTCTTCTTAATATACCTCAAGTGGAAAATTATTATCTCATGTTTATTATTATCTTTCGACCTATTACATACGTAGGAACAACTTCAGTCGCCTTTTAAATGGCATGATCTTAAATTACTTTATCATAGATATATGTACCCTAATTAGGTGCAAAAACGACTATATAACTGTTGTTAAGTGACATAATCGGAAAGCAGATTTTCTTCTTTACTTACTGTTCAAAAGATAAAATGTGTGTTTATTATAAAAAAACAGTTGAATCTCGAAAAAAGTATTTATCGGGAATTTATTCTGTCTTTTGACCGCTAAGAGATTGGGCATATTGTTCCAAGCATGCTTTTTATTTCCTTCATCTTGACTTCTTAAACGGACCCGTTAATTGTTATTTTATTAAATGGTCTGATCTGTGATCTGTATTTGCACATATATGAATGAGTGCCTGAAAAATACGAATACTATTTTGATTGCCTCGTTAATCTTGTGTTCTTCCTATACAGCTTCGAAGGAATCACTATCAGTGCAGACCTACAGGTATACAATGACAGTTTTTGTTATCCTCACACTTTATACTGTTTCTGATTGTGTCGTTATTTGTAACTAGTGACCGTTGAAGGCAAATGATTGTATACCATAAAGTACCATTTCAATAATCTACTCTTTTGATTACTTCTTCACCTTCCTATAAAAGCATCATTTTATAAAACATGCCTACTTTCATCAAAATATACAGTTAAAGAATGAAAGAAAAATAACTTTATTTAGCTAATCAACTTTTAAATTTATGCAAACAATAACAGTATACGTTCCCCAGGAATTATCAAATAAGCATTACAGTGTTTAAAATTTATAGAATTTGCAAATAAATAAAAAAAACATTATAAAACAATGAAAGAAACCAATTGCGTCACTAAGAAAAATAAAGGCAGTTAGATAAAGAAAATTCTCGTTACGTCATTTTAATTTATATAAGTTATACAGTTGCTAATGACGTAACAACTCTCTAGTTTACCATGTACTTCGATGTTTAAAGTAGCTATAATTAACTAAAAATTGAAATTAATAATTTAAACCATTGCAGCCTGATTCTGCAATCAAAATGTTAAATGGTCATCATAAATCCTACATATCTTGAGTTCGATCTGTGATAAGGTTTCGGATACACAATATTATGGAATTTCTTTATAGAAGAAAATGATTGTCTAATTCCTTCTTCTTTTTAGCGTTTATCTATCTAAGAATAATCTTTGATGCAGAACTTCAAATAAACGGAACACCATAATACCTTGTAATGTTAACTGTAAATTAAAGTAGACAGATTTAGTGAATGATATAATCGAAAAGGGGACTTTCTTTGCTAGACTGTTTATACTCTGCTTGGAAGCAACTGTATTTGTAAAGGTTTTTACGTTACAGTTATTCATCTTAAGAACTATAATTGATTTATCCAACTTCATTCAACATGATCTAAGTTGTCATTTAGTCTTGAATAAAGATATTTGAATTAAGGATATTATTTATGATAAATTTCAACTCGATTCTGTGCAACTGATATCTCTAACTCTAGTGAACTCTGTTCGAGTTGTCAAAGAGTTAAATGTTTGCTGCTACAACTGAGGATTCTTGGATTAATGTTCTTGTGAAGTCGTAGATAGGCACTGCTAAGGAGTGCCATATGTACAATCTGATTAGAATTTGTCAATAAAGATATTTGTTTTCGCGTACTATTGTTTCGATGCATTTCCTCCTCTCAGACAGAGAACGGAAAGCAGATTTTGAAAAGTAATACAGTATACTATAACATTTCTCAGTTTCAAGAGGTCGAATGATCCATATTAATCCTTTCAGTATTTTCCAATGAAGATTCAGTCTTTCTTCGATGGTGCTGAAACCACTTGTTCTAGTAAAACGTTCCTACTGTTGACCACCCAGTGGAAAAAGAGGGATCCCAACTTCCATTGTGATTTTGAAACCTGTTTATAATCGGTCCTCCTAGTAGTAAAACAAACAGACCAAGTTATTACTTAGTCATTGATTAAAATACGGAATGTTATTATGAAATTACCTCTCATTCTGCCGTAATACAAGAGAAAAAAATCTGAACGTTTCATTCACTCGTTATATGGGAGGTTAGAGAGTTCTAGTAATAACTTAGTCTTACGATAATTCTGTTATCCTCTTGTTAGTAAATAAACATTACTAATTATAGTATAAAATAACTTATGACATTATAACGATATTGGAGTATGTATGAATTTGTAGACTCAAATAATTACGATTATTTCAACTGCATAATCATGAAGGAAGTTGGAATCGTTGAAAAAGATGTATGTGGTATTAAGTACTACACAGCAGCAACATACGAATCAAGGTTTTAAACTTGAATGTCATTAAAAAGTACTATTTGTTCTGAGGTAAATTTCTTTCTTACGTAGAATAATTTAGTCATACAAAATTAGTAAGATCTCTTACATGTTAAAGTGTTTAAGCTAACGTATTTTCGACCTGTGCATATCATACATTTAACCATTTCAGATTGAGGTTCTGTATTCGTTGCAACTTTATAGACACAATCAGTTGCTGAAAGTTAAATAAACTATTCAGGAAACATAAAAACATTAAACACACATGTCAGTTGATGTTGAAACTTACTTAAAATATACATATAAACGGTAATTATCTATCTATTATTTGTAATTCTCTCATAAGAAAAGTGCTATATACCGGATTGTATTGGTAAATAACAAATGAATGAAAAGTTCCTTATATTATTCATTTAGAAGTAATCGATAACGGATTACTGTAAAATGATTATTACCATATTTCCCACAAATTGGTCAAGTTCTGATGATCCATTTATAATGTAGCTACTAGTCCATATTATTTGACCCTATGTTTCTTAATGTTAGGTGACTGGAAATAACTGACTGAAAACAGTAGGTGATATAGATACCTTCCTAGTTGGCACATGTCAACAGGTTATACCTGTAAAACAATCGGGAACTAACTACCAACTTTTAGTTTCGATTATCAGAATGCCTTTGTCTTACGCTTATGTCATTCTATATTCTAACCGGATGTTTTAATTATTAAATGTAAATACATCTGATGCACATACTGAGCCGTTGGCTCACGTTTTCTATAATTCTTCTCTTTACCAAATCCATACACTTTCCATTTTACATACTTCCTCCAGTACACAGTGTACGTCAAACTGGATGCAAACTGTCAAAGACTGAACGTTACGTACTTAGTATGCCGAAAATATTGATATCCATTTTAAAATTCAAACCCGGGTGACCTAGTTTCCGCCCCAGACTAACATCTATTAAGTACTATATATATATATATATATATATATATATATATATATATATATATATATCACGGAGTGATAAACAATGTCGTTAATTGCTTTATCACTTTCATTCGGAAATACATTTACAAAGTTTGGATCGTTTCAACTATTTTGTCACACGTTGATAATAATAACTGTAGTGTTTGTTTACCAATCTTATTATTGTTCATAATTCTATTATTGGATTAATCATGTCATCAAGTTCAAATGTGTTTTCAGTGTGGGAGGTAAACATAAATGTAAGGATATCTGGTTTCTATGATTATCTGATACATTAATTATGTTGATAAACTTTTACGTGTTCCATTTACAATTTCTAAGGAAATCAAATATTAGTTACTAGTTCTGTCAACGACATTAATATTAACAAACATATTTGTACCAAACTATGAACTATGAAAATTCAAATTGATAAAACTGTCGAAACTATGAAAAAATCCCTTAGTAACTTCAATCTACATCTGTTTCTCTGTCTCTCCTTTGTAAAAGAGATAGAGTAACACATTGTTCACTAATCAATGCCCTAATGACTACTTAAATTAATATTACAATAATGATAAACAAAAATGATGTATAATTCAATATAATTAGATTTTCCACATTTATTTCCTTTTAATATGAACAAATGTGAAACAAAGTTAAGTATACGCAGTTGAATGATGTAAACAATACGGTGTTACTAGAAGCTTCATCATTTCTATTCCATACTTTACTATGAAATAAGCATTAATATTGTTTCTTCTTTTTTTCCTTATTGTTAGTGAAAAAAACATTCATTGTAGACAAAAAGGCTTTCACTAATTCACTTATGTTTTCTTAACACTGTTGTCATAATGTCAACTATTTTCTGTTGATATGTAGTAAGAAAGCATAAAACAGAATTTATAACATTAGAATAATTCACTTAGAGTACTCTAATCGTTACAAATAGGATAACATGTGAATATACTCGATTGAATTGTACTGAATAGGAGCGAAGATAGTAAATCTATTCTAATCATTTCATACAAGTATAAACATTAAACTTGTATCGGCATATATATATATATATATATATATATATATATATATATATATATTCACGTACAAGGCTTAGTTATGAGAATTGTCGGAATGTAGTTACGTCAGGTCCAGTTAAATATATATCCAACGTGTACATATCTCCCCTCACCATTATATGTCAGATTAACTTCAAAGGTATATGGGGATTATCTAATGAAAGTATATTAAAAAGTCGATACAATGAATTAGATAAAAATGTATTTCGAAATGAATTAATCAGACATGTGACTCAAGTTCAAACACCTGACTAGAAAGTGTGGTTTATTAAGGAGGTTCAATCATATTTTGAACATACATACTAACAGGGTAATATACAATGTAAAAGTTGACATATTGCGGAAGGGGAGGGGGAAAGCAGCTGGGTGGTAATCATAACTTGTAGAAATTCTACTTGAAACTCATTAGATGAATGGGTCTATGTGTTAATGCTGACCTTCACATTAGGATTTAGATGCAGTAACTTCAGCTCCAAGTCCGATCAAGTTATAAGTTGAGCTACTGGGTTAAGATGAAAATTAACTTTTCCAGCACTTTATATATATATATATATATATATATATATATATATATATATATATATATATATATATATATATATATATATATATACCAAAATAAACAGATCAGATGAAGTTACGGAAAGATTCAGTACCTTAGATATATATAGCTTTACACTAGTTGAATAGATTGTTAGTTATCCCGACATTATAACATGCGAAGAGGTAATTCATTGTACTTTGAAACGAATGCTACTGAGCTCGAGTCTTAGTGGAAGTACATTAAGCTAATAAGTTCCACATCGAACTGAATGTAAGTTTTGGTTTTCCCGGCTTAGTTTATCAAATTACTTATTCAGTAGACTGAATTATTTTACAAAATTCCTCTCACAAGACTACACTCCTAAACATTTTACTGATAAGTTACAATGAAAAAGGTGAGTCACTAAAATTTTTTATTTAAAATGGAATACTATAATGGTGTTAGATTCCTTGAGTTTAATGATCGAATACATATACATTTTTACCAGAAATCAAACTTAAAACTTTATGGTATTGTTTCGGATCACCAAGATAACATCAAATGATTTACATTAACTTCTATCACTCATATAATGTTATTGGTGGAATCTGTGTCATTACGTGAAATGGGTGGATTCCAATGGTAACAACTTGCTATTCGATTTTGATTAATAATGTTGGTTTACCAAAACTCGTAGTAATGAAGAGATTTTCAAATGATGGTGCAGAAAGTCTTTTACTTTATTCGTAGTTATAGATTAATATCTGTGATGTATGAAGTACCAGATGAAATTTGATGATTGTTTCATTATATTATCGGTAATAACATAATTCTTAATAATTACGTCTAGTTTATACACATATATGACTCATGCCAAATTTATTATCATGATTTATCTTTCAATGAAGTTGGGAATTTCCTCAATGAATTGAATACTATCTCAGTCTACAAATCACTAGACAAATAATAAATGATTGTAGGCTTTATTATGTTGTAATCAAATCAAATGAAGTTCATCTGAAGCCATGAATGGCTGGTTATGTAATTAAAAACGACTATGCGATAACTATTGATGTATAACATAGTCGTAGTTACTACTAACGAGGTGATACTGTTGATAAAAATGCTTCCCTAACATAAATAATTCAATAAATATGTACCATTGGATGCTGATCTACACTAGTCTTTATGAAAATATTTGAACAAATTAAGAAATATTGAAAACTTCAAATGAAAGTTTAAAAACATGACTAATTCTAGTTTCATTATCTTAATTGAACTACTAATGAACTTTATATTCATAAAAATACCTTAAATTTCTGCACATTTACGAGCTTTGGAAATAAAGTTTTCCTATGTTTTGCTGTTTTTTTGAATCCATGTGTAAAAGACTTATGAGGATTAGCAGGTGATTAGGAGATCGATGTTTAAGTCACACTAAACTCTCCATAATAGCCTTATGTCGTCAAAAACAGTTGTTAATAAACTGACGGGTATAACCAATTGGTTGATGCTACTGTAGGCTCACGAAGTTGCAATAACAAACGCCAGTGAGGGTCTAGTTGGTCCCTTCATGTCTGCTCGATGTACATTCAATCACAAGCTGAAATTTCAAGAACAGAAAACCATAAATCAACCAAACAAATTGTATCATATTTCAAGCATTTCTTTATAATATACACAAACCAGATCACGTAGCTTACCAATTTGGGAATTTACATTAATGCAAAATGAGAGAGAAAATCGTAGTGAATAGAGGTAACGTGAACACAATTAATTAACTGTAGCTCATAAATAAGAAGTGATATAGTAACAGTTAATGTACGAAATGGGTGGATAGAGCACGAAGGACATAATGATAGGAATTGAATTGTTTACATTACGCACAACTAAACTAATTGAAACAGTCCTCCAAAACATAGTTTCGAGAGTTTCTTATTCTACTTTAATAGCCCAACATAATCTTAAAGCAATCTTAAATGACTCTAATTATTTTCGTAGAATGATAAGTAACAAGTAAAATACCGTAAGTTTAGTGTTTCGATGTAAATGTATAAATGTATTTTATCAGTTGATCATGTGCATTACAGAATTTAGCAAACATATTCAATGATACAAGTTACTGTATCCGATTGATGTAACAACATGATTATTAAGGTAACATATGTAGTAGTAACACCAGTGCATATGAGAAATATTGGTCGAAGAGAATAAGATTCGAGAAGAAAAAATTGCAAGAAATGTATGATACGTGGAAAATAAAGAGATTTCATTAAAGAAGCGACTTGCAATAAGCGGCGAAACGTCTGAAATTTTAATGTCTACTTATTGGAATTTTACAAATATCTATCACTTATTTTATAGATTAATACCCGCTCTAATCCTCTTCACAACCTGAATCGCTGACACCTGAAACCACACGTCTTACCTTTTCATCATTCAGTAGATGGCTCCAACAATCTTTTATCAAGTACTAGTAACCTTGAATGTTGTCACATCCATATTATTAAAATGTAGAGAACTGTGACATACTTATCCTTTTATTATCAGATTAGCCATAATTGAGTTTGGCACTTCTGAATAACGATATCTTTAATTTTTCATAATTGTTTGACTGAAGAGCATACATTCTCATTAGTCTACCTCATTCATATCATAATTCACTCTATTTAATATATGAGGGTACAAAACTTTATGGGATAACGGAAGTTGATTACTGTAATCCTGATTGTTAGAGTTATGTAAACGTTAAAATGATAATACTTTATTCATCTTTCAAGATTTAGTCTATTTCTAACAAAAATTGAATAAACTACTGGATTCTTTCAGATGTCAACGCGTTATCTGTTGAGCTATTGATCTGAATTACCATTCTTTGTTCAACTTGTATGAATGTATTAATAAGACATTACAATTACTCATCGTTAGTATTCAGTACTGCATTTGATTAACTTCTAATCCGTTTTGAATAGTGACCCTTACTAATACTTTCATGAACGCCTAATAAGTTATGGGTCATTTCCACTCAAAATCTTAGTAGAAAACTCATAGGCCTTTGAAGTAATACACACTATATTCCTACCTAAATATGAATATCAACACTGTGAGCCGGACCTATCTATACAGTAGGTTTCAAATATGACTAGAATCCAAAACTGTATTATAGTGCTAGCCATACGAGAAATATTCTGTTATAGGCTGTAGTCGAAAAAAATTATTCATGCCACAAGACTACATTTTGTTTTGACTGTATCTATTCATGACCTTATGATAAGAATTTTTTTACAAACAGCTGACTGACTAAGCTTATTTATTCAGTCTACGATTTAATGTCACTGACTAAAATTGACCACTTTGCAATTTGTATTCTTTTCGTCGTAATTATCATTTATCAACCTTCAAAGCTTGATTATTAGTTTGAACAGTTAGTTCATGTTGTTTTAGGCTTTTACAACTTTAATCAGAAGTTACACGTTGGTTTTCTTTTGTTTTGTTACCTAGACGATGACTAAATGTGAAGTAAGATACTTATCAAATGTTTGGATAAATTGAATGAAGCATACTTCGCTACAGTTAAGGTGTATTATTACTGAATCACTATGAATTATTCACCAACAAATAACAACGTTATTTGCTGTAGCTTCCTATCACTCAAGTAATAAGATAATATGACTTATTGTTGCATTCATTTTGTGTTGCATATTCCCATTTTTTGACCGGCTTAACTATACAGAAGACAGCTTACTTAAAGAAGTAATAGTTATCGGAAGATTAACTTACATTTTGGTCATTACTTTAAGAAAACCCGAAGTAGTATGTACTGTATTCTGATGCTAATTAGTTGGAAGAAGTTGATAAAGAGACCCTTGATCTAAAAATCATCGATTCCCTCCAAACCTTATGTACATTTCATATCAGCTAGAACAAAACATTGTTAGAGGGATCACTGCCAAGAGATTTATATTTGTAGTAATACAACACGCGCATTATGACATTAGGAATTTTATCAATTTATGAGCATTCTTTATAACCCACTATCGTCTAAATCTAACACACCACGTAACTTTGGCACATCATACAACAAGATGGTTTGTTTTTAGTCTACTTAGTGTATCAATAATTTGGATGTATAGTTTGTAAACAATCATAAATACTCAAAGACTGTCAACATTTTCAAGTATTAATTCATTGATCACCACAGAGTGATCTGTCGTAAAGAAGTCGACGCAGGCCCGATTATCTCAGACTATGAAACCTAATGATGTACGTTTCAGTACTAAGCGTTGTATCAGTCCCTACAAAATAGTTGATTGGTCTTGATGATAAAATCCAACTATTATGAAACTTAGATCTACGGTTTTCAGCCGGTTATTCCCAACCACTCATTACTTACTCATATCATTTACATCAAATCGGTAGCAGAACAAATTGTTCAATAGTCTACAGTTATTGACTTTTTATGAAGTTAATGTATGTCTGTCGCTTATCGTTTTTTCCATCATTTAATCCAACAGATTTCACTCTTCATCAATCAAAAACACTCTAAACTACTATTAATCGTATTTAAGTAGAATTTGCAAACCTTTAATAAATTATTCAACTAATTTTAAATATTATATCATTGTCTAAATAGTTTCTATACATCTGAATAGTGTAACATTAAGATGATGTTTAGAATAAGCCATTACCCAGTTTTTCTTTTTTTTTATTTCACATCAATGAATTACATGAAAATTTGTTTAACTTTTCCATTTGTCGTTCAGTTTTTTTTTGATATTCAGCCTACAAATTATTTTTGTTCCCTTATGTCTGCTAGAATCATCAACATTTTGTTAAATGACTCATCATTCAATAATTGTTGACTATTAGACAATGAAAATGAAATTACTTTATTTCCCTAAGTGTGGATATGTGTAACTTTCATGACGTATTTTTAACGCCAATTTAGATTTCATTCGTTTCAATGATTTACTGGAATTTTGCATCTAGTTATAGAGTTTTGTTTTCTGTAGTGTAGATTACTGATTTCTGACTTTAAGATGGCAGCCTGTAGTTACTGTTCAAATACATATAATCAATAGTGTACTCATCATTCTATAAAATTCACTAGTCTGTGTGGATTATCCAACCAAGTAATCTATTAATTTGTTGTCTCTAATAGTTAGTTTGCATACAACAGGAGTATTATGAAACGTGCATACTATAACGTTTTTCTATTTAATTGTCTAATTCGTTGTAATTCGCCAAGCTATGACAACTACAACACAATTAACTTATATCTGGTCATATTGAGAACAGTATTCTACTAGTAATCAATCCAGTATAATATTTGCATGGGACATTTGAGCACCAATTTAAATTTCAGACATTAATAGTTCTGGAAGATCACACTGGGATTATATACGATTATTTTGTTCTGTTTGCTATATAGTTAGAGTTCTAGTTCTATCTAGGCCACAAAATGGCCTCCTTTAGTTGGTAATTGAATACCTACGAATAGCATCTAAGCTGTTATTCTACAGATATATTGAAATGGGACAATAAGTAGTTTAATACAGTGGTTCCTATTTCACTAACGCATGTAAACAGTAGAATGCTAAAGTATATATGCACTTTTATTATGGAGTGAGGCAGAAATTTAGAGTAACTCATATTCTGTTTCAAGTTCGCCGATTTGTATTATATTAAATAAAACAAAAAAGATAAAGTGATAATAAATTTATGAAAGACACAGTTCAGAATATCTTGAAAGACAACACACTTAATGATGAATAGCTTCTATAATACTTGTGTTCCTATGGAAATATCTAGTGTCAGTAATTTTAAATGATGAACCACTGAACACCAGGAAGCACCAGATAGCTATTCGGTCCTGGTATGTGACTTCCCAGTAGTACGTACCTATGTCCTCACAGGAGGGAAACAGGACTGATTTCAAGAGGTAATTCTAGAGCTCCGGTGTAATTGAATGACCAGCAAAATTCAGCCACATTGTTCAGAAAGTAGTTACTTATTAATAACACTAAATGGGATCCTGCAATATACTGTGTATTAAATGAAGTTAAAAGTACCAACCACTAGATGCCGTCTAAGCGGAATGTAGTACAAGCGCTCGCTGTAAGACTTAGACATGATGAGTTCGATGTATACTGTGATATTCATACAAGGAAAAAATATCTCCTCACTGTTTTCAGATTTTTAGTGTCCAACTAGGTAAAGTCAATTTATAATTTAGGCTATAACATGTACATTATGTTTTCCGCGAGATTCAGTAACAAATTACGTAGTTAATTACGCAACATGCCAATTTAATCATATTCAGGAGCTTTAGGACATAATGTTTACCTTTCAGATTTGCGAATACGTTTCGATTACTTTTATTCCATCCAGTCCCTAAATTAAAAGTGTTACTTTAGGATCTGTATGTGTCAACACATGAATTAATGCTAAGGAGTGAAATAGTTAAGTTCATTGACCACCACTTGTCATAGTAGTCTCATCGAATTTGATAGGCTGATATCTGACAATACCTCTGTATGGATTTAGAAATTTGATTGAACCTTTGTTTACTTACATCACTTTTAACATTGGCAGAATATCAATCTACCAAACAAAAAATGTGAATACTAGGCATTAACAAGCTCTATAGTAATCTGCGGTTGCGAAACGTGACCTATGAAGAAACAAAATATGTGTAAACTGTAGATCTGTGATCATACGTGTCTTTGAAGCATCTTTCGTGTATCGTGAAACGACCTAGTAACTGAGGTTGGGCACATTGTATTAAAGAAAGATGACAGATAGGTTGATGAGGTTGTGGGTCTTTGTCTATTGAACTGGTGGTTGAGACATGTATAACGCATGCTTAAACACAATGTCAATTGACGTAGAAGTATATTAAAAAATAACGTGGGGGTGCTCTAACTGTAACGTGACTTCAGTCGATGGAGTCGTCAACTGCTGATCTACGCCATGTTGGTGTGTGCAAATCATCTAGTTAAGGTCAGCATGATTTTATTAAGCAATGAAGGAAGATGTTATATGATATGGATCAGACTTGGTCTCAGCTGAACAGAACTATTCACTCTCAGACTTCCCTGAGAACCTGTGCTTTAAGATTTTTTCTCTCCACAAAATAATTTCACTTCTCAGTACTTTTTACTGCCATTGATATAACTACAACTTCTAGTAATTTGATGTTCATTTTACTGTTTCAAAGAAGTCTGGCAATTCATGACTATTCGCATGTTTCATTTTCTATGTTATACATGACTGACTAACTAATGTCGTCAACTTACTTCCAATCATACGCACGTAAAATTAAAGACGTTTATATCACAATACCATAAACTCAACGGTTTATACTTCTGAACTTAGCGCTCATTAAATATCATCGGTACTTTATTGCAACCCTCTTCACAAATACCTACCACATTACTTCCTGAAGCTTACCATAAAGCAAACAAATTTCATGTTTATCTTAGATTACATTGCTTGTTTTCATCATGAACATTGTCTGTTGATTTTATCCTCTCCCTTTTTTATTATTATGTTTACATTGTATCTTGACACATTGTCTATGATCACCGGTTAACTAAATATGGCTTCACCGTAATAAAATGTAGTCAGATAAACAAAAGAAAACACTTATTCGCCTTATTCTGTTTATTACTTGTTTTTAATTTAAATGTTATTCTGCCGTTACCAATAAAATATCAATAAAGTTTTAGTCATAAAGTTTTTCTTATTACAATTAATCAATGTTTCAACAAGACAATTTAGAAAACAAGGCTTTTGTAACTGAAATATGTAAATATTGAGATGAAAACAAATGACAAACGATTTTCAGACAAAATCATTTTCTACTTTGAAAGTACCTACATCTTTCCGATGATATTACAGTCAACTGAAATCGATTAGTCTCTTTTGCTATATGTGCTTCAGCAGCAGATTACCTGGGTGCAACCATAGTTCAAAAGTTTGATTGTGGGTGGCGATTATAACTGTGAATTACCGCCTTATTGGGATAATCCGCTTTTAATTTACATATGGTAGAAAATACTTATCAATTTCAGACCATAGCAATAACAGCGAAAATTCACAAGTGCCTTCAAATTATACGTACACATCTGTTGCACATGTGTTGTTGTTTTCACCCCCTGTAGGTGGGTGATGAACATGGTAGTGCTTGATACGAACGAACTGAATTTCAGTCTCATTTAAAACAAAAACACTGGAATCCAGACATAACCAGCTGATAAGTCCCAAACAGAATGTAATGGTAGTCACGAATCTCACTTACTAGCGACATCCTAACCATAGTATTATTTTTTTGTAGAATACCATAAATGTTATAAGTATCTTTTTAGCTACTTATTTGTGTTTCAGTAGTAAGTAGAAACTAAACAAAAAAGTCTTAGAGAATTATCCAACATCAAAGATGAGAATTATGAATTTAATCCCCTTGAATTTTGATAATGGAGGAAACTGTTTGCTGCAATAGATTCTTTCAGGTTTGTTGTATTCTCTATGCTTGTTAGTTTAGATACAAGTGCGCCACAGTAATTTCGGTGATTGAATCGCTATCATAATTTATAAATGGGAAGCATTGTTTTTACTGATGATATAGAAAATGGATGTGTAATAACTCATTTGTAAAACCATCCTAGTGTTAGCCATTACAATGGCACACATGGAGAGAGAGTTTGTATGATTTTCTTGTGAACTCAGAGGTCAGTATGCAGTAAATGGAAACCTATGGCTCTCAGTATGTGTGAAAGGCTCACGAAAACCACGTAACATAGAGCTCAGCTACAGTAAACGTCTTTCTCAACGTTTTTTTGTCGTTATGTCATTAGCTAATTAATATTATCAGCCAGAAACACTAATTTTGAAAGGATATATTTTGTAAAAATTACCATTTTCCTTCATTTTATCTTCTCTAACTTACAAATTTCAGTGTGAACGTATGCTTGCTAAGTAGGTCACAGATGATGACTTATTCGCCCTTAATAAAGCTTTCCAAGTACATATATTAAACACGATGTATTAGCTATTCTACAGAATCTATATCGTCTCTGAGAGGTACAAATTAGTGAACTAGCCAGGTGATGTTGATTTTTTATAAATATTCTTCTTAGCGTTCAGATCTATTTAATTCTTGACGTGAAATATAAAATGATTAATCTGTTGGCTGACGTTATAATAAATAACAAGTGTGAAAATTCCCATGTGCTTTGTAAAGGACTGAACAAACAACGTCAAAAACATAAATATTTTAACTATCAAGACTTTGTAAGAACGATCAATTTTAGTGTCCTTTCAACGTGGACATCTTATCACGTGGACATTTTATCACATTGCAGAATCAATTTTCTGACGACTACTCCTGCTCGAATTGGCCTTATTAATTGCTACTTTTGTTGATGACCGTCTTTTAGAAATGTACCTTCCAAAAATTTTCTAGTAAAATTTGAACCGTAACTATCCGGAAATTCGATATTTTCTTCATGAATATACATGCCAATTCAATAACTGTCAGTTTGAACTCGACAATAATGCACATTTGCAATACAACAAGAGGTGATTCAACATTAAAATCAATAAATTAAAGTATATACATTAAAATTAATTCAGATACTTTTTAAAATATTAAGCCTGCAATTTAATTTACTAATAGATTATGAATTTGATATCAAATCTTGACATAGGTTAGACGACTGCTGGAATCTAAGAATCAGGGAAGTGAATTTTTCATCACCAGGGAACTATGTCCCTACCAGGATTCGAACTTAGAACTCTCTGGCTTTACGGCTATCGCTTAACTCCTATACCATCGTACTAGAATCCAACGCTTAACATTTTCAACTTTACTCAGTTCACTATGTATTATACGACCTCATTCATTACTATTGGTAGGCAACAACTGCATATCTGATAAGGTATTTACCTAAACTAGTTTAAACAGTGTTCACAACTAAGATATATTTTTTGGTGAAAATGGTTCTACTTCATTCTGCTGTTTGTGTGTTAAGTCACAAGTTATCAGTCTGTCATTTAGTTGATTACAAACATTATATATATATATATATATATATATATATATATATATATATATATATATATATATATATATATATATATATATATATATATATATATATTGTTAACCAGTTGCCATATTAGCCTATACAAGACATTGACGTATATCATTGACGTATATCATCAACATGAAGTGTGTATACATGTGTTTGACATATTAGCTTATACATCTGAAAAATGATAAATGTCAGTAAGAAATCTCAAACACAAGGATATGTTGATAAATAAATAACCAAATATATATACACGACAGTATTGTAATTTGTTATTAACCAGCTATTTTTCAAAAATAAACAATTAAAACCTGAAAATTGTTCAAGTACTACGATTGTCCTTAGATATACTGCGCAAGAAACTAGCATCGACCAGAGAAGCATTAATGTACAGGATTATATAGTAATGCTAATTACATCAAGGAAATTTACTAATATTATTTCCGTACTAGACTATCAATAATAAGTTTCTGAATATATACGTTTTGCTAGTGTTGTTTTTTTTTTACATTAGTAACACGTTTTTACTTTTGTACTTTTTCTACAGCTCTGTTTGATGTGTGTTTTACTTAATCTGCAGGTCTCAGATAAACTCTGCTCGAATGCAGTTTGTTGTAGTTCGTGTCTTTTTCATTAATTTTGTGAATTAACAATTGAATTCTAATTAGACTCGAACTGACGGAATAATCCTACATTTTGACACTGTTACATGTGGAACGTTCTATGACATCACCCTGTGTTTTACTGCATTGCTTGTTTTGAATACTAAAGTTAATGTTTACTGTGAATGGTGGTCAAACTGGAAAGATAGTATTTGATTAGAGTCTGTCAGTTAATGCAAACAAACTGTATTCCTATAAACTATATTTGGCCAGGTTAGTTAAGGCTGATACGATCTCAAGCAGATAAATAGCAAATAAAATCAATGCTATGGCAGTGCCACTCGAACTTCTATTGGTTGTGAAGATGAATACTTAACACTTGATAGTACATGATCTAAACATTTTTATAAACTGAAGTAAGTATAGAAACGATAATTATCTTTGAGTACTACAACTTCAAAAACTCTACGTTATCATGTTGGAATCCATGCTTACGATTCGGTTGATTCTGCGGTAGGATTTGTATTCTATTACCAGTGGCCTAGTTAAATAATGTTGCTGTTGAATTAATTTGGTCACAATCCTATTAATGTTAACGTAATTATAACTGGTTTTTTTTTAATAATAAATGCATGCAAATATTTTCACGTGCATACAAGTCACCATTGTTGACCATGACTAGTAGAATATTTAATTATGAAACTTAACTAACGAGAAATCCAGCATAACCATGAATAAATGACTAAAGTCGATTGATGTACTATACTCACTGACCAATAAAATTCTTAACCGATAACTAATGACAGACCTGCAACGTTAATAAAGCAGCCAAATTATTAATTATGTAGAAGTTTATCATCGATTCTGATGATATTTGTCTTAGTGGATATTATTAGTTCAAAATGTTGCATACCGCTTTGTTGAACGCTAAATAACAAACTGTAGCTGCCAATCAACTATTACGACGCAGCTTAGACTTCAGTTTGGACCTAGATTCTGACGAATTCCCTTGGTAATACAAACTTTCGTAAGACTTCCCAACGTCCACGAATCCAACGGCTTTGTGGACTGTTTTCATTAATAATAGAATATACTACTTCTGGACATGAATATAGATCTATGAATCAACGTTATCGCCAAAGTTTTACTGGGAAATCACAATACGGCAAATTCAGATATAAAATGCAGTATGGAAGTATTGGTCTACGGCACAAGGATTTTGTCTGTATTAAAACTCACAAATACTTCTTCCAACTCCATGTAACCGGGTTTTAAACTTTTTCATAGACCGACTTATAAACTCTAAATTTTCACTTAAGTCACCCTGATTTAATTCATCAGACGCTTTCATCCAACCATTAATTATAAGATGATGTACCCGTATTTATGTGTTGTGAAATGCTTTTCCTTTATCTCTACTCAACATACAAAGGAACAAAAATTTTATGAAATAAGAATCAAGGCACCATACAGTCGACGAAGTGGGTTAGAAAAAAGATATCAGCATCGAATGCTACAAAGCAGTGTATCTAAACGACAACTCCTCCGATGTCAAATTTTCTATAACATCCCTAAAACGTGGGATAAAACAAGTTACCACGCAATTGTAAACTGACAAGCACCATAAAACTTAGAAAATCTTCAACAGGTCGAAGACTACACGGTACACAGAATAACTGAATGTGGGTTACTCCTGTATCAACTAATTTCACACTTTTTTCATTATTGTTGAGTTATGGGTTCATTTACTTGTATTTAAAGTGTTATTAAAAATTATATTGCGTAAGATTAAGTACTTACTCTATTCCATTCGGCAACAATTGGAATTTAGCGCATTGTACACATTATTTTGCACTAGTCCCTTTGAAAAAATTTGCTCCCAGATAGTACAATTGTGGTTGTAGAAGACAATTAAGCTAAAAAGTAGAAACTTTAAAAGCTAGTTTATAAAGTTTTATTCATGTACACGGTTTGAATGGCTACTTACTATTATACTCTTATTTTCCTTGTATTGCCTCAGTTTTCAGCTTTCGCTTAAAAGATAAATTGTTGTTACAGCACTTTTCACGCATAAATTGTAACCGGTTTTCGGTGAACTATTTACTCCGTTTTCTTGTTCTAAGTATCATCACTGTGTATTGATATTATCATTCTAATTAATCTGTTGTGTGATTTGGTTATTCATATACATAAAGAGTGCTTAAATTATACCAAAATGTCATTGGGCTGGTAGATCAAGGTTTTATGCTTTAACTCTTTTCGTTTGCCTATGCAATTCAATAACTTTTTTATTTGAATTTTACTCATAAACTTTAAATGGGTGACGTCAACGCCCCAAGTCTCTTCTCAAAAAATTACGATTCAAAATTAATAGGAATTTTTGGCGCCTACTTGCGGACTACGGACTACGCCACATAATAGTTTGGTGTATTCAGTGGGGTTTCAATGGTTTTCTCCCGTTTCCTAATAAAAATCACAGTATGTAATGATTATCACGATACAAATAAAAGGTTAATTAAGACGAACCTGAAAAACACTCTGGATATGCAGATATGACCCTTACAAAGTGGACGAAATATGACTTTTGGTTGTAGTATTAAAAGACTTACTGTCACGAAATAGAAGAGAATTGTGGATATCAAGCCAAAATGGCTCCGTTTAATATGAATGTCCATGGTCACAAAATTAGTCTTGTTATCATCACCTGAGTTAAAAGGGTGATTGTTCCTAGAACAAGAACTTTAACTGCCCGAAGCTGATTCCTGTGACACCAGGTTGGTTGGCGATTCTATCACAAATTATTTGTATTTCATGAAACGTTGTAGTCTTCTGAAATAAGGAGTAGCTGTTAATAAAATGGTCAGTATCAACATCGTTAGCGAAGTGGAATAAAATGGAGCAGGATGTACTTAAGTTGGTCACATGTAATCTTTTGCAAATACAAGATTCAGATTCAACTGTAAGAACCTACTCTGGATTAGAGTACATGACCCCATAGAGAGAGATGAAACATGCCATCATATAAAGAAACCCTCTTGCCGGTCTATTGATTGTCATATGCTTCTTCGCATTCCTCGTAACAAACCTAAGCTCACCCCATAGCTAAAGCGAATACTCGCAAAATCATCAGGGGTAAGCACACTGTCCGAAACTTATGATGACTTTTCAGTGACTCTGAAGACCTGGTTTTTTTATAGGGCTCCACATAATAAATACAATGTGAAAATAAAATGGAATGGATAAAGCAACTTGACTTTTCCGATGAGGTCTACGGAACTTATTAACAAACCATTGTAAGGCTACATGAAGAGAATGAGCAACCTGACCCTAAGTCTCTTGAATAGAAAACAATGGTGGTATACAGCTCCTATCCTTAGGCTGCGGATTTACTAAGCAAGGAATTTTGATCCAGCTTCTCTCTAACTAATATCCCACACAGTTTTAAGCCATCCAACCATTTCTTAACGTATTGTGAAGATCGAGCTCCTCATTATCGGAGAAATACCAAAGCGCTTGAATCCACGTAAGTCTGCCAGATTATAAGAAATCTGGTCTAATGGTTTTACGGAATTTGTGAATCTGTTCTGTCTTCCCCCACTGCTCTCCTCTTTAATCGCTCTCTAGCTGAAAGCAAGCTGCTCTCTAAGTGGAAGGTGTAATCATACCTGTAAATAAGAGGAAAAAAACGGCAAGCCTCCAGCTATCATCCAGTTTCTTTATTGTCTGCATTAGCAAAGATTATGAAACTGCCTACACAAAGAGGTCGTATCAGCACCTTTCGGTGGATTTTTCAGAAGTTTCGTTGGTAATTTACTCTGTGCTGGCAATGAGGGATAATATTATAGAATCAACATATTGGTTACTCATATTTTCAACTCTTATTCTAGTCCTTCTTAGGAACTATATGGCTAGTACGGTACACTTCAAAAGTAGGAACACCTTTATTGCCTAAACGCAAGTTTCAAGTAACTACAGTTTGCTATTTCTACAAACTAGAAATTGAAGTATATATTTTATCATTTATTAACAAACTTTGGTCTTCAGCGATAAGAATAGTAGATCTGGAGGCCTGTTAAAATTCTTGTAGTGGTTTCTGTAGTGTAGATCCAGCTTCTTTTTAATAGAGTTCACTAATGGAATTGACATCATTTGTTCAGATAGCACGTTCCAGTCGTTGCACACTAGACGTAAGTAACGAATTCCCACCCTAAGTTTATTCGGTCTTGATTTCGGACCTTTGTAAGATGGCTTCTAAGATGATAAATTCTGGAGGGAGCAAAAAGACAAAACGAATTAACAAATAAGTCATTACTTAAGATATGAAATGACAATTTAAAACTCCCTGGTGTTCTACGATAAGAAAAGAATAAAAGATCCAGGCGTTTCAGACGCTTATCGTAAGGGAGGTTTGGAAAACCTGTTACTAGCTTAGCACCTACCTGTTGGATTTGCTTAAGTGTTTCAAAATCCTTAATCAGAATAAGACTTGCTGTTTGGATATAGTATTCAAGATAATGTTTCACGTACAAGGAATGTAAAATACGAACATATCTTCATCAAAACATTTGAGTGCCTTTCGAGTTGACTCGAAACCTTTTAGTTAATGATGCATTGCAGTGTGCAGTGGTTTTCAGTTCATGACTAATAATTACTCCTAAATCTTTAAATACTCCTACTTGCGAAAGTGATGCACTATTCAAGATGTATTAGTAGCAATTACCGCGGCCAATGTGTATTAGTGCACTTTTACCGGGATTAATTTCTAACATCGTTGAAGTCCACTCACTATATTGAACCTACAGTTATTTAAGTTTTGCGTTAAGTGCATGGGAAATATGCATCCACTTAGTTCTCTACTTAAACGTTATATAGTTACTTGTGATTAGTGAACATTAGTAGCCCGTTCAATTAAAATTCGTTCTAATATGTAAATAATAATGCATTCACGAGGTAATAGCACATTAATAATATACTTTACACATCAGCTTACATAAAATTCTTAAAAACGACTAAGAAATATCTTTGCTATGAGACATTGTTTTAATCGACAATTCACCAGGGTTCGATGAAATTAAACAATATGGCTGCGTCCATGGATGTAAACCTTCAAATGGATCAGGTTGGTTGGTCTATTTTAAATGTTTTTTCGACATTTTTGCGCGATGACAGCTACTCTTTCGCGGATTTTTAAAATCGGTTTACCATGAATACTTATTTACTTCATGAGCTGGGAATATTAGCCTCTTTCAGGAGCTGGTATCCGTGAATCTTGTAGTTGCCAGATTTGTTGACATGCATATTACTTACGCTTATATATATATTTTTTAGTATCATGCCCATCATCCACATGTTTCTGGTAGTTCATTGTCTTCCCATCCTAATTCTGGGCTCCTACAGCACGAGGGTGCTAATACCCGCCTTCCGAGTCAGTTTGGCATCCCATCACAAACCCATCATTTTGGTCATGTTCATGACCAGTATGTCAATTCGACCTCATCTGTCCAACAAATTCTGATGCAGCAGCAAATGCAACACCAGCGATCGGCTCATTACACATCTCAAGGTATAGTTTCGAAATATCGATAATGTTCGATTTGACGAACTCTTTACATTTTTGTCTGTTGAAAGGACTTACTTATTATAAATAAATTTGCGTGCGCTTACGACTGCATGGTAACTAGTCATTTTTGGGTATTATTGATAATACTTGTTAATTTGTAAAGTCGTTTGTATAGTCATCCCTAAACTCAGTTTCATACCGTAATGATAGAAGCACGGCTCCCGTTGCAGGAACTATTTTCATACTACATGCGTCACAGTTGACTAGGTGTGGTGCTGTTGTGTAATGCTGCGTTTATTTATAACTTCTGCTCTTTAGAATTGATGAGCATTCATACATAAAATACTGTTACGTAACGCAATAAATGGTACTGTTGGGTTTGCAAGTCAAAGTTCATTCTGTTGTTTCATTTCGTTCCGGCATTTTACCTCTGATTGATTGCTTTACACTATTATTAGGCTTATATTTCCATTGCAAGTTGTGTTAACCCCCACGGCCATATTCTTTTTGTCTTCTTGTCTTGTACGTTCTCACACATTCCGTGCTGTGCTTAACAATCAGAAATTTTTATTACAAATTCCTCTGTATTACGATCTAACGCACTTGCTAGAGTCGTTACCATGGACTGTAAACAAAATGGCTGACTAGTTAACGAGGTTGCGAACCCTTATTGACTGAGGCGGCCAGCACTTATTACTTACACCAAACTACTGCATATAACAATGCACAATCCTAACTAGTGTCGAGGAAGGATGGGCAAAGCTTGTGGCAGTTAAGCTAAAGCGTAGCGTGAGTCAATGAAACCTAACTGTTGGTAGATACAGACTGCTTTGTGAAGGTCTACGTGGTAACCTCTCACTGGGTGATATGGCTTAGAATTGGTCACAGTGACATTCTTTCGTTTCCTGAACTATAGCTTCTATCATTCTTTTCACACACTTTTGACTTGTTTTTCCTGTTGCATTTTTTGTGATGGTAATCTTGTCAATTTGTTTTCATCGTGGTAATGTAGGACACCTTGGATCATCCCAACCGACTGATCTCTAGTGTTGATCACCATAAGAAGGACCAAAATCACCTTACGCTAACTATATAGGAATTAGCTAGACTAATATGGTGTCTAAAATACTGAATTCAGTAATTAGTACATGCTTAACTACGACTAGTGAACTGCGAATACGTAAAAACCAGGTCGCCTTTAGACCTGTTTGCGGTTGCATCAATCAAACATTTTTAGATCAGAAGACGTTTGTATGCTTTTCGGTGTCCGACAATGCCGGTTTTTCTTGACTTCGAAGTGGCATTTGACCCTGTAGACTGAGAGGTTCTATGGCAGTGCCTGTTATCAAAAGGCGTGCTTCAAAGTACATAAACCTTGTGAAGGCTTGAACACTGTTAGTCGAGTTAGAGCGTACAGCGAACTGTCATCTGAACTTGTGGCCTAATGTAGTGTCTGTTAAGGCTTCAAACTATCCTAGTCTTGTTTAACTTCTCATATTCAATCAATCAATTCCCGTTACCCCATGCGAAGCATAGGCCACCAGTCTGCATTATCCAGCCAACTCTGTCCTGGGCTTTCCTTTCCAGATCTTCCTAAGTGCTGTTTATTCTCTTCATATTTGTCTCAGATTCCCAAACCAATATGTTCTTGAGTCTTCCTCTTCCCTTTTGACCTTCAAGATTCCATGTTAATGCTTGTCTTGTGACACGGTTTGGCGATTTCCTCAATGTGTGTTTTATTCACCTCCATCGTCCTTTCCTGGTTTCTTCCCTACATGGAATTTGGTTGGTTTTTTCCCTCCCACAGGAGGTTGTTGTTGTTGATGGTATCTAGCTAACGAATCCGAAGTTTCTTACACAGTTAATTGTTTATAAATATTGGGATCTTTTGAATGATGCTTTTCGTAGTTCTCCGTGCAAGTTCCAGCTCCAAACAACAACTCCCTTCACATTTGTATTGAAAATTTTAACTTTAATGTTGACTGACTATTGGTTTGAGTTCCAGATGTCCTTCAGTTGTAGAAATGCTGCTCTTTCGTTTCCAATCCATGCCTTCATATCCGTATCAGACCTTCCTTGTTTATCGATGACGCCGCCCAAGTATGTAAAGGTTTCCACATCTTCCAGAATCTCTTCATTAAGTGTAGTTGGTTACTTTTTCTTTGTGTATGTTGAGTCCTACCGGTTGATGCAGAGGCTGCTGCTACACTATTCGTCTTCACCTATTTCTCATTTTCATTGAAGTTACCACTTCTACTAGATTGATGTTCATCTTACTATGCCTCTGAGGTATAGTAACGTGGACCGATGCCAAGTCATGCGCTGTTCATGAATGAATGATTTCTAACTTTAGCTGACTAATATTTATCTGCTTATCAGTTTTCAAAAATGACATGGATTTACCTAACTAAAACCTGAGCTTATTTATCCGGTTACTACACAGATGATCAGATTTAAACGCTACTATAATTCACCATTTTTGAAAGTACTTACAGACATTATGCATATTCTGTCGAATGGCGGTTATTGTATGCAATCATTTTTTTAATTAGTTTGTCATTTAGCATATATCGAGCTTTCAGTCATGATTCAATAAATTAATAGTTAACTATCTTTTAAAGTAATGACAAGTAACGACTTCACCCTCAATGTTTTTAGACTGACTTATTTTGACTTTGATTTTGTGAGTGTAGTTGGTCCAATCACTAGGCCATATTCTTCGTGATATTCACCTTCGTTATTAACCTTGGCTTACTGATCGTGACTTTCACCGACTGATATGAGCGCCGCAACAAGTGCATTCACAAATTTACAAGCCACTGTTTATTGATGTTGATAAAATAGTTTTCTAAATATTTGGGACACTGTTATTGTGTAATGCCTAAAGGGTCTTATTGGTATTAATGAACTGATAGACAAAATCAGTAAAGCGGAAATTCAGATTAGCATATGCCATTTTGTCACAAGTGACGCTAATAAGAATTCAAGCGGCCTTTGTCAGTCATATTCAGCCTGGAACAATAATCCATAATCCATCATGATAAGATAGAGCTGATGGGATAATCAACAGAAGTCGGGTAATATTACCAGCAATATTAGGATCAAATATTAAAGAATATAGTTCAGCGATAACGGTTAAATTTGGAGGAACAAAAGGTTGAATAATTATGAGGAAGCTAAAGCAAGATATGACTGTAATGGTATAATCAGAAAGAGCTGTATTTAGTGTAACCGAGTAGGAAATCTAAAAACTAATTGTTAAGTCTGAAACGAGGAGTACTTATCGATTAGTTTGTAGACTCAGTTCGGATTAGACTTAACGCGATTTCATAAATTTTAACCATGATTAACGAGTATAAAAAATATCTAATCATGCTCGCTAAGTGGTTCAGCATCTTATGCGGAAGTGTAGACACCGTCCGTTGTAATGTTCGATGTATTAAGTAAATCACTTCTCACTAACCATTAGGTTATATATTCCCAATTATTATAAGGTATACTACATGGCTGTTGGAACTGATTGTTTCTTTAGCCTTATGTGAGTGATTTATTCTTGTTACAAGCTCTAGATTGCCACATATTCATTGCATTCCCTGTCTTCCTAAACTTTTTATTGTCAATGCTATCTCTTTAAGTTTATGACAACAATGACCGGCTGACAAAGTCACACTCAAATCATGATACAGGCCCCCTCAATCAAGTGAATCAGATGCGTGTTCAAATACCTGCTCATCAACAAATTTCCCATTCTTTACAGCCTAATAATCCCACTATCGCTTCAAACCCTCGTTATTCACCTATAGATCATCATGGATCACATCATTCCTCGCCTATATCAAAAGATAATTACAACGCTGCTCCTTATCACTTGCAAGATCAATCACATGTCCTCACTCATACATCTCATATGCAACAACCCCTATATCCTTATCATGGAGATTCATCACAAATACAAAACCCACAGACAACTGGCCACACGATGTCGGAATTATCTAATTCTCAGTATACAGGACACCATTTACCTATGCAAATAAACAACACTGCCTCTGGAGAAAATGATATTCACCATTCTGGTAACCAACATCCTCAAGTTTCTACTGGCTTCCAAGCACCTTCGGTTCCTTATATACCTCCAACTAAAAAGCGACGGGGAAGACCCCCAACCCATCCAACTTTTGACGTCGGTAAGTCATGTTTACTACCCTAATTTTGTAAATATTTTTATTCTTAATCATCTTTCTTCTAAGTGACATGCATGTACTAGTTTTGTTATATGTTAAGGAATTTACAAGCCTCGTTTTCAACGTTAAATATTACCGACTTGTAAAAATCTATGTAAACTTTTAATTGTTTCAATGACACTGTTAACACTCTACAAGATATCATTTCATTGTTTAAATATTATTATGTCTACCTTTGTTGATTCATCACGAACCATTGATTATTCATGAGTAATCAATGCTACAAATCCCGTAAATATAGGTTTCCCTTCTATTCTTAGTTTGATTTTAATTTTCTATTATTCTGTAGGTGCGGCAACATTGCTTGACGAAGATGAGCATACGCTTTATGGAGCTATACGGTCGGGAAGGGTAGCTCCACAAACAGTGGTTGATGATTGGATTGAACAATATAAAACAAACCGAGAACCTGCGATGCTTGAACTAATACAATTTTTCATTTCATGCAGTGGTTGTAAAGGTAAAATTCACTACCTGTATGTTACAGATTACTTGCTAACTAACGATTTCCATAAATGTTTTGTGAAGCTGCTGCCTATCAAACCGGGGTAAACGCTGTCATGATATTACTAGTATAAGGATAGGTGTAACACCAAATAAGTTGAACGATGAATACACGACTACACATAGTTAAGAAGGAAAGGTAATTCTTGCAAAATAACTCGTGTTTCAAAGGAAGGCAACTATTTAAGCAAACACTATCGTGTTAAAAGTACTTACGAAACCTCGGTAAAATGGCAGCAAAATGGTTTAATCAAAGTTATAGTTTATTTCAATCATACTTTGTAGAATTTTAAATAATTATAAAAATAAGGTTTTTAAAAGTAACCCCAGCTGATAGTAATTTCACCTGGCCGCCAAATCTGAAGTGCAATTCACTAAACAAGTAAACATCCGTGTACTCGGTTTTGAAAAATACTTTATGTGTGGAGGCTAGTGACATTACTTGGTTGCCCAAATTAAAATAGGTAAGTCAGGGCTCAAGCCTAGCAGTTAGAAAGGTAAGACCTTAAGCACCTGGCTATCTCTCGGTGTATCTAAAATTAGACGTAAGTTTTTAATCCCTATGGTTAAAGTATGGAAAACATTGTTCAGTAAACCACCGTTTTATGTAAACATTCAAAGCACTAAACGTTGTAAAATATAATTTAAGGCGGGCAGATTTATCTTTTTCATGTTTGCTTATATTTAGTAATCACCACTAGTCTTTTTATTGATATGGCTCAGCCAGTCAACTTATTTCCCACTTTCAAATAATAGCGCTATTTTTAAGAATACAAAACCTTTATTCTAAACTTAAAATTGTTCACCAATATTTCGTAAATCATTTAATTTTTCAGGATAAGTTAATGATTATCGTTACTTAATTTTCTATCCACATCCGTTATCGGAAGTGAAAGTGCATAACTATATCTCATTGAAGACGAGCTATCTTTCAAATGATCCATGGTATAGTAAAGTTCCCTTCCAGATATCAATGAATTAATTAAAACGTAAGGAATT
Source organism: Schistosoma japonicum (assembly GCA_025215515.1). Lineage (NCBI taxonomy): Eukaryota > Metazoa > Platyhelminthes > Trematoda > Strigeidida > Schistosomatidae > Schistosoma > Schistosoma japonicum. The sequence goes on from CM046068.1 coordinate 4,392,551, forward strand.
CGAAAAGATTTTATTGTATGGGAAGTTCAAGGCTTTATTTAAATAAACTTAGTCCAAAATTCTTACTGATCTCAGGAATAGTGCCATGTTTGCTGTGGGTAGTTACTGCATTGATTAAGATGTTTAGTCGATATATATGTTGACACAACTCGTAATTGTTAAAGATAGAATATGAGTAAAACATAAAATATAAAATGCTTTTCTTCCCCTAGGAAAAGTAACACCGGAAATGTATAGTCGTCTGTCACATGCTGATATTATCCGTCGAATGACTGAAGAGTTTGATGAGGACTCAGGAGAATATCCACTTATACAATCAAGCCCAGTTTGGAAACGTTTTCGTTCAAACTTTGTTGAATTTATCCAAGTATTAATTCGTCAGTGTCAGTATAGTATAATTTACGATCAGTGCATGATTGACCAAGTAATTTCTTTATTGACAGGTCTTACTGACTCACAAGTAAGTCATACTTCTCTGCATTTGTCTATGTATTGTTGCAGTTAACATGCAATCGTTTTAACTATGACATAATAACTAATGGTTTAGATAGAATTATATTGTTGTTGTCAGTAAATAAATCGAATTGTTCTCAAGTAGGATTATGTATTTGTTAGTTCTTGACCAAAACATATCACCTAAATTTATTCCTATTCGAGTTTTGATCATTAAAGTTGGCTTTTATTTGTGCTTACTTTATTAGTCAGTTTTTAGTATGGATAAACTTTCCTATCATGTTTCTTACATTTTTTGTAGGTTCGCGCATTCAGACACACTAGCACGTTGGCGGCTATGAAAATGATGACTGCACTTGTTGATGTTGCGTTAAATGTCAGTATCAATAGAGATAATACACAGCGTCAGTATGAAGCTGAAAGGTCAAAAGTTCAGAATCGACGGGCTTCTGACAGGCTCGAGGTGTTAATGCAACGTCGACAAGAGTTGGAAGAAAATATGGAAGAAGTTAAGAATATGCTTATATACATTTTCAAAGGTGTATTCGTCCATCGATACAGGTAAATTTATGCATTAAGTTTCTCTAGCTTGTATATATATATATATATATATATATATATATATATATATATATATATATAGTTTTGTCAAAGTTCTTGAAAAATAGTTTTATGTAACCATCATTCTGTATATCATTATTCATTTGCGACATGCTTACTATTTATTATCCGTTCGTTTACACCATTCTTTATGTAAGACCACTAAATTAGATATGTTTTTAAATGAAGTTGTACATCTGCGTCAATTATAATAATGGAGACTTTTGTATATGAGCCGTGATGGCCGATATTATCAATTCTGTTATCCACAGCGCTATGTCTTATAGCTAACACCCAGCCTTGTCTTAATCTATTACTCAGGCACAATAATCCTACTGATTTATCAAGAAGCCAACTAGTCGCTCACGCGCATGTATTACAACAACGATAAACCAATAATATACAATATATATATATATATATATATATATATATATATATATATATAAGGTCTAGCCCTTGACTCATTTTTGTCACACTATTAACCAATCACATGTCTTCTTCCAGATATCTCAGAGACATGTACTATACAAGCTTAACTACGTCAATTAGCGTGTTAGGTGTACCTCGGAGACCCGTATCGTTATTAAGGACCAATAAAGGAAACCTCCTAGAACTGTGTTTCAGAGAACTAATTCATCATTTATTCTGGTCGTGAGTAGTGTAAACATTACACTTCTATTATTGTTACGTTCCTCTTACCCTATCCTCCCGTTTAGTATATTTGCTGTTATTATATTGTCTCTTATTATGGACTACAGTTAATTAGTTGTCTACAAGTTGTCCCCATTCACTACCACTATTTCCTTAGTTCTGTATTAATGTTAGTTTCCTAATTGATTCGCTGTGTTAGTCTGATTTTGTGTATGTATAAAGGAATGATTGAAATATAATTCGATTCTATCTGATTGGTCTATCGGTTGGTGTTCTTATTCTGGCTCGGGACTCATTGTGCATAGGGCAGACGCGCAACTATCGACTAGGAACACGTAATTGGTATTCGATCAACCAACCAAAAATTTCTCGCGTCATAACACGCATCCAATACTCTAGTAACGTACGACAAAGTCGCCCTATCTGTTTATTCGGAAAGTGTTCCACGTGCGATTATCAGAGGACCCTGTGGTATTGGCATCGGTGTTGCAGCGCCACATCAGGAACAGCATCAATCAACTACTTCCCCACAAAGAGTCGCTTATGTACTATTTGATTAGAAGGTTCCATCATAGCGAGAAGATAATTTTTTAATAAACCATGCCTTCTTCAGATATGGCCTAAAATTGAAGCCAGTGGCAATCCTGCTGCACTTTCCTATCAAAATCTTCATAAAAGTGTAGTGACCTCTGATAATGGAATGAAATCTTGTTTATAGTTCTATTCAAACTGTATCTCCCATTTTGTTATCTTGCTAAATTCTATCTTTTCTTTCTATGACCGCCTTCCGTTCTTATTTCTTCACAATGTTATACTTCTTATTATGTGGCGCATATATCTTCAGTGCCTATTTGTACCAATTCTTGTGTTGAAAAAGTGAACAATTTGTGTGATATTTAGTAAACCATATATCCTGTTGCAAATCGTCTACCATAATGAGACAAATATTCACATTGCATATCATCTTGATTCTTCTAAAACTTCATATTCTCACTCTTCAGTTATTATTCATTGGTGATAGTCTCACGCTTCTGTTGTTTCAAATTTATTTGAATGTTAGCCAACCACCTCTGTATAGTGCCGGCTATCTTGGTGTTGCTAGCGTGAAGGTTTTATTAGGAGCTGTACTTCTAATTTATCGAGAATCAAACTTTATTCTGCTGATATCAAACAGATACATCCGACTTTTAGAAACTAGTATAAAACAGACATTTGTGTTCGATGATAGGATATATCCTATGGGCATTCTTCAAAACACTTTATAATCACCACTGTTTGGTTAGGAAGTTTTAACAATATAATATGATCTGCGGGATCTCATCTTAGTGATGAAAACTAATAAGGCCAGCTGATAAGATAAAACCTCATCTAAATATCAAGAAATGTTTGTGCCTCTGATAATTATTTCTGTTTACTGGAATTGAACAAAACGTTTTATTCCGAATCATATTTTCTATCTCAGCATAGAAAAATTTCCGACTATAAACACACTCTCTCTCTGGTACTATGTATTCACCTTTCATTTTTTGAAAACCGTTCTTTTAAAAATCTTTATCTAACTTGTACGACAATTATTTGGTAGTGATATTATAAGGTAAAAGACTTCTCTGCATACCTGCCTCTTTCTGTAAGATAAGTGTCGTGATATTTTATAAACTGTATTTTTCTCAGGCGTATCCCTCGTTAAGAACAAAATGTGCTTTAAGCTGTATTATTTTATGTTGTGAATTTGCCTGATTTAGTATAAATCCTGATTTCTAACATTTACGATACTAATTTTCGAAAATCTCACACTTCCTTGCTTTACGAACCAACTTTGCCTTTTGCAGGGATAGTCAAGCAGAAATACGAACAATATGTATGCAAGAAATTGGTGTTTGGATGCGTCGTTATCCAGCCATGTTTTTAGATGATAGCTATCTAAAATATGTTGGTTGGACACTATATGACAGAATTGGAGATGTTCGTCTTCATTGCCTCCGTGCTTTACAGCCTTTGTATGAAGACCCTTCTCTCATTAATAGTCTGGAGCTTTTCACTTCTCGTTTTAAATCGCGTCTTGTGGACATGACACTTGACAAAGAGACTGAAGTGGCAGTTCAAGCAGTGAAATTAGTGTCATGTATATTGAAGTGAGTTTTAAAACCTTACGGAACTAAATTTCAATCCATATAGCATGAAAATTTTGTGGTAGTTTCTCGGTATTAAGAATAAAAGCACTACAAGTTGCTAAAAATTTTATTTATCTAGGAAAGCACATTAACTTGGTTTAAGTCTGCACCAAATTTTCACTAGAGATAAATTTACGAGATTTGTTACGGACCCCAAGGCAAACAAACTGATCAACACATACGGCGTCTAGAAATAAGTACAAACTTAAATCGGATCTAAAGCATATATTTGAGACCTTTTCAGATAAACATAAATTTACAGTAACTCCACTAATACAGTGATTGTTTCTATTGTAGAATCATGCCATCAACATATCTGAATTTTAGTAGGAACTTATCGCTGCAACCTAAATATCTTGCGCTTTTATCGTTTGTTATCACACCAACTCATTCAGCTCTGAAGTTTTATGTCCACTCCTAAGTTTGATCGCTTTGCAACTCTTCAGAGCTGAAAGGTCGTCAAAGTAAGTATAATGGTTGACTCAATAAACTGCTTTATTGCATCATTAGGAAAGGCTTTTTCTGACAACATTCGTCTTAGAGGGAGTATTCACAGGATTGTATCTTGTTCAGACCTTATAGTACGAAATTATATCATCTGTTCACTTCAATCTATCGAGGAAGTCTCTAGGTAACAAACTTGGTAGATAGGATTCCTTCACTATGAGGGACTTGAAAAACATAATGTTAATTCTTACCCAGTGTTCAATCAGTGTATGCATTTCAGTTTTATAGGAGGTCAGTCGCTACCCTATTAGGTCGGTGCTAACAGTTACAGACTGAATCTTGATAACTCTGGTTCAAATACACTAGGAATGTTAGTTTCCTGAAAATTGCACATACACCTTACTAGTGAATTGTTTTTCAGGTTTGCACATATTTCATATATACTCCCATCAACTAACGTGTAAACCTCTATCTATTCTTCATGACTTATTTTAGAATCTCTATCAATTATATAGGACTGAGCAAGTCAGATGTTTTTCTGTAGCATTGACCTTATAAGTAAAAACTGCGTAATACCCAGTATTGGTTTCAGCTACTTTAATTTCGCTTGTCATTATTCATTTTACAAATTCCAAGCCTTCTTCAATCAAAAGGGTAGTTGCGCAAATGTGTTCACGTTCCTAAGTCAAATATCCTCATAGCATAATTACACGCTATCTGCGTATTATGCTCAGGTTTTACACTCTTCTATACCACTGTTGCAATCTTATTAAGTGTAGTTTATCGATCAGTTTCTTTTCGTAACGCTTATGGCGCAATGATGGCCGATATGAGAGCGGAATAGAAGAGAGTTAGAGGCAGCCAAATCAAAAGATAGCATCAGTCCATGAAGTTGCTGGCTGCTGGTTTGAGTCGTGTCGGTAGATGCAGACTACCTGGTTGGCGTCCGCGCGAATACCGTAACCAATGGTTGGAAACGTTGGATGACATGGCTCAAAGTCGGTCACAGTGGCGCGAATGTATTCATTCATTATCCTCCCTTAAAACGTGAACTTAAAGTTATTTCATAACCTTCTTTCCATGCTCCATCTCTTTCTCCTTGAGCCATATTTTATATGTTCACTCTTCTTTGTTTTTATCATTATTATCATTAAAGTAACTTCTACTTCTACTAATGTCTTGTTAATCCTGCTGTGTTTTAGTGAGACGGCAACTTTAGCCAATGCACGCATATGCTAGTTTTTACGTTGATCATTCATACATACATACATAACGGTTTTAATAGTTTTATGCTAGTTTACTTCTGTTAATAGCATCACATTTTTTATTTAACCTAGTCTTATCAAATTTTTTTTGGTTAGACATAGTGATTCAGTACTCGAAGACAAAGATTGTGAGAATATCTATGAGTTGGTTTATTGTACTCACAGGCCATTGGCGCAAGCAGCTGGTGAATTTTTAACTTTAAAGCTTTTTGAAGTTGATTCTCATGCACCTCCAACTAGAACTAGGAAAGGTAAAAAACGTAGTGAAAATACACCACTCATTCGTGATCTCGTTCAGTTCTTCATCGAAAGTGAAGTAAGTTGAGAGAACACCATTTTTCCTTACGTTTTTTTCATCATGAAATTGTTAATTCTTGAAAGTTTCTTAATTTAATCTCTCTGAGTAATGCTTATGTTGGCAGTTCTTTGGAATTATTATTTGTCATATTCACTACTTTTAAATACTTACTTACGCCTGTTACCCCTCTCGGAGGAGCATAGGCCGCTCACCAGTATTCTCCATTCAACTCTGTCCTGAGCAATCCTTTCCAGCTGTTCCCAGTTACTGTTCATCCTTTTCATGTCTGCTTCCAGTTCTTCGGCCTTCCTCTTTTCCGTTTTCCAACAGGATTCCAAGTTAGTGCTTGTCGCGTGATACAGTCTGATGATTTCCGCAATGTATGTCCTATCCATTTCCAACATCGTTTCCTGATTTCCTCTTCAGCTGGAAGTTGGTTTGTTCTCTTCCATAGTAGGCTGTTGCTGATGGTTTCCGGCCAACAGACATTCAATATTCTACGTAGACAGTTATCGATAAATACCTGTACTCTCCTGAGGATGTTCGCAGTAGTTCTCCATGTTTCAGCTCCATACAGAAGAACTGACTTGACGTTCGAGTTGAAGAGTCTAACTTTGAGGTTAGTTGACAGTTGTTTGGAATCCCATATATTTTTCAACTGTAGGAATGCTGCCCTTGCTTTGCCGATCCTTGCCCTTACATCTGCATCGGATCCTCCTTGTTCATCGATGATGCTCCCCAAGTATGTAAAGGTATCCACTTCTTCCAGAGTTTCACCATCAAGTTCGATTGGGTCGGTGCTCTCTGTGTTGAATTTGAGGATCTTGCGCTTTCCCTTATGTATCTTCAGGCCTATTGATGCTGAGGTTGCTGCTACTTTGGTCGTCTTCACTTGCGTTTGCTGTTTGTATGGGATAGAAGTGCTAGATCATCCGCGAAGTCCAGATCATCAAGTTGCATCCCACTTGTCCATTGAATTCCGTGCATCCCCTCAGATGTAGAGGTTTTCATGATCTAATCAACCACTAGGAGGAAGAGGAAGGGCGAGAGCAGACAGCCTTGTCTGACACCGGTTCTTACTGAGAATGCATTTGTCAGCTGTCCTCCATGCACAATTTTGCACTGTAGTCCGTCGTAAGAATTTTGGATGATGTTGACGAGTTTCTGTGGTATACCGTAGTGTCGAAGAAGTTTCCATAGTGATCTCCTGTCTACGCTGTCAAACGCCTTCTCATAGTCGATGAAGTTGATGTACAGTGACAAGTTCCATTCAATTGATTGTTCAACGATGATGCGTAGTGTTGCGATTTGGTCTGTGCATGACCGATCCTTACGGAAACCAGCCTGTTGGTCTCAAAGTTGAGCATCCACTGAATCTTTCATTCTATTCAACAGCACACTGTTGAAGACTTTCCCTGGTACTGACAATAGTGTGATTCCTCTGTAGTTCTCGCATTTGCTCAAATCCCCTTTCTTCGGTATCTTGATAAGGTTTCCATCTTTCCAGTCTGCCGGCACCTGTTCTTCCTCCCAGATCCTCTTGACTAAAACGTGGAGCATCTTTAGCGTTATGTCTATGTCTGACTTGAGTGCTTCAGCTGATATATTGTCAGGTCCTGCTGCTTTCCCACTTTTGATCTGTCTGATGGCTATCTTGATTTCTTCCATCGTTGGTGGATTGGCATCTATCGGGAGGTCTGTAGATACTGTTTCGATGTCTGGTGGGTTCGGTGGAGCTGGTCTATTCAAGAGTTCCTCAAAATGTTCTACCCATCTGTTTCTTTGTTTTTGAATCTTGGTGATTAGCTTGCCTTCTCTGTTCTTGATCGATCTCTCTAGTTTACTATATTTACCTGCCAGTTTCTTCGTTGTATCATTTTGCTGTTTCATATTTCCTTCACTTGCAGCTTTTTCCGCTGTCGTCGCAAGGCCTTTAATGTACTCCTGTTTGTCGGCTCTAATGCTCTACTTTACTTGTTCATTTGCTTCTGTGTGTTTATTTTGTGCCTTGATTTTTCCTGCTCTAGTTCGGCTGTTGTTGATTTCTGCCTTCTTGTTCCTCCTTTGTTGAATTTCGCTCAGGGTCTCTGTGGAAATCCATTCCTTATGATGGTAGTTCTTGCAGCCCAGAGCCTCTTGACAAGTTGAAGTTAGTGCCTCTTTGATTCCTTTCCAGTTGTCCTCCATAGTTGTTTCTTCCTCGTTCAGCAGATCTTGTAAGGCTTGAAACCTTTTGTTGAGAGTCATTTTGAATTCTTTGAGTTTGTCAGTATCCCGAAGCGAGGCTGTATTGAACCGTTTTAATGTTGTTGCTCCAGTTATCCATTGCTTCTTTAGCTTCAGCTTCATTTTGGCAACCACTAGGTGGTGGTCTGAAGCTACATCGGCTCCTCTCCTGGTTCTCACATCTTCCATTGATCTTCTGAATTTTTTATTGATGCATATATGATCAATTTGATTCTCTGTAGTATGATTCGGTGAGACCTATGTAGCCTTGTGTATGCGTTTGTGGGGTAATATTGTACCACCTATAACCATTTTGTTGAAAGCGCATAGATTTGTAAATCTTTCACCATTTTCATTTCTTTCCCCCAGTCCTTGTCGTCCCATGATGTCTTCGTATCCGGTGTTGTCCATTCCGACTTTGGCGTTTAGGTCCCCCATCAGGATTGTCAGATCCTTTCCTGGACACTCCGCTATAATTGACTGCAGCCTATCATAAAACTGATCTTTGTCCTCGTCGTCGCCGTCGTTGGTGGGTGCATAACACTGGATGATATTCATTGTAATCCCCTTCTTCATTGTCTTAAAGGATGCTTTGATGATCCTGGGTCCATGTGGTTCCCATCCTACAAGTGCATTGCGCGCTTTCTTAGACAGCATCAGAGCAACTCCTTGAGTGTGCGGGGCATTTTCCTCTTCGTGCCTGGAATATAGTATCACCTCTCCCGTAGCTAATGTTTTCTGTCCAGTTTGAGTCCAATGCGATTCGCTGATCCCGAGCACAGTTAAATTGTATCTCTTCATTTCTGCTGCTATCTGGGTAGTCTTGCCTGTCTCCCACATTGTCCAAACATTCCATGTTCCTATAAAAATTTTTGTTCTGGTCGTTAGAAGGGGTGGCATCGGCCTTATGACTTCCGAAGAATCTCGGCTTTCATCATGAAGCGTCATATAGATTCCTTCCACTTCCAGAGCAGAGTTTAAATGGTTAAGTTTGTTTATTCTGGTTAGCGTTTTTTTAGCAAACTTGTGTTTTACGGGATAGGGGTGCTAGCCCTATGCCCAACCCTCCTCCTTTACTCGGGCTTGGGACCGGCAACAACCCTAGAAGAGCTGCGGGTGGAGTTACTACTTTTAAATACTAAGTTTAAATGTTAAGAATTAGTACTTGACAACTAAGATCATTCTTGATACGAAATATAAATTATTCTTAAGTGGAAACTGCAACATGAGTTTTTTATTTGGAATTCTTTAGTTGGACTCTGATGTTTACATAGGCTGTTTTCTGCTAAACGTCGCGGTGTTTTCCACCGAGCTACCAAATCCAGATAACTACACTTATCCAACAAATATGTATATACCATTTAAAAGTGTTTGTATCTTCCCGTATTATTAATCCTACCTATACATTAACGCTGTATCACGATAATTCACTCAGGATGCATCAATTTCAGCCCTTAGACACGTTGACGGATAGTGGGAAACACGTTCCAAGTATTTGTGTATGTTCTACTTCAAATCTAAATCACGCGACTAGTGAAATTTTAGTAAACCAGCTGGTGATTAAATTATACTAATTGGTCAAGAGGATTGGAATGTAAGTAATTTAGGCCCATTATTGTGTATGGACTATTCTGTCAAATATTGGATTTAATTAGTTGATAAATTGTCCTTTATCGTTTCTAATATCATTCAACAAGATAAAGTAATATCTTATTTTCTTGTCTTAATCGAAAATAGTTTCTATGTCTTTAATTGACAGTGCTTCCTAATTTTGATTTACTCGTGTTTTCATACCATTTGTAATCAGATTACGAGCTTATTCTTTATGTAGTAAATAATCCACCATAATTCATTTTAGTTGCATGAACATGCCACTTACTTGGTCGATAGCTTATGGGATTTATGCCCAATGCTTCGTGATTGGGAGGCTATGCTAGATTTACTCCTTGAGGAACCAGGCAGAGGTGAGGAACCTATGGATGCAAATCAGGAAACAAGTTTGATTGAGATTATGGTTTGTTGTGTTCGTCAAGCAGCAACTGGTGAATCGCCAGTTGGACGACAGGTCAGTTAATTTTAAGATTGCTTTTTGTTAGTTTTATTTTACTTACTATATACGAAGATAAATTGTATTTAAGCCAGGATTAAGTTGACAGTACTTAATGAGTTATTCATTGTTTATAGACTGGTGGACATCATTCACATTCCAACACTAACTTATTGACTGGAAGTATTAACTTTCCGGAGTCTAGTGGACGCGGTCGAGGTGGTGGAACTACTGGCACCGGTGGCGGTGCTGCACCATCTCGCGAAGCCCGTGCTCTGGCTGAAGAACGTAGTCGTATGACAGAAGCTATGATAACTGCTTTACCTGCATTACTTGCTAAGTATGGAGAGTCTCCTGAGCGTGCTACGAATCTTCTTGCTATTCCACGATACATGGAAATGGAACTCTACACTACAGGACGACATGAAAGACATTTGGATTTGCTATTACAGGCTGTTCAGGTACGCCCATTTTTATTTTGATTACTCAAGTGGTTTCCATTTACACAGCGTCTTGTTATTTATTCACTTTAAGCTTATAGCCCTCCCTAACAGTTGTCCTTATCCATTGAAGTATGTCACTAGACATAATTTATAAAAAAGATCACTTTATCATGAAATGTCATACTTCTAATTGTCTAAGTAGGTCACACATCTCTCACTCTTTTCACGTTCACTAGTTGGTAGTTCATATATCTGACTATCAAGTAACTAAATTAGTTACTCAGAAAATTTACGTATTGCTTTTTAAGTTACACTTTTTGTGTCGTACCCTCCTTCAACTTAAGCTATAATGAGTTGAGATTCGAACCCACAGTGGTAACTGCAATTTCCCCATCTATTTCACTAATCTATTGATCACTTGCAGAGTTCTTACAAAGCTGTGTCAAATTCCGATATCCTGTTTAGTAACGTCATACCTACCCATACATTCCTTTACACTTTACTTCATAAAATTTCCGTAATCTGCAAATGTGTTAGCAAGTTATACAAATCCGTGCTTGTGTCATGTTTGTATTGTTTATGTTGGCTTCTGAACACTTATAGTTTTTCGTGAACTCATGCTCTTGCTAATTTGTGTATTGATCAGTGAAATTTTAGTTAAAGATAGTGTCCTCTTTTTTGACCTTCGAGTTACGGCGTTTCGTTGTGTATTCCTTAAACTCTTTAATTAGTAGTTGCCGCTTATAGGTCGAAATTAATATAGTTGTTTCATGAATGAAAAAATTTATTCTTCCGCCTGCTTTGTATCAGCTTATGACTGAGAGACAGACATAGTCTTATATTTATTAAACCTGATAGTTTTGTATTAAAACACAAATTCTAAATGATCATATTTCTTATTCATGAGTGGATTATTTGATAATTTTGTGGCCCTGTGTTTAATCAAGTACATACCGTAAACCCTTTTTGATTTCCAGGATATTGTAGAACGGCATACTGATCCTCAAACGTTATTGGCTTGTTCACGCGTTTATGAATCTTTGTGTATTGATGAACTAAGCATTGCTTCAAAGTGTCAAACTGTTCGAGGAACATTGTTGGATCGCTTAGTGGATCTGTATCGTGATGCTTTCTTGAACTACTTTAATGATCAGGTGAATTTATGCACAATTTTCATTGTATAATAAACCGTCAGTATTTCATTCTTATCATGCATTTAATTTATCGGGCTTCGCTTATCCTCTATGTTGTCAAGCTACTTAAACTTAATTACAATTCACTTGGACTAGGATTCAGACACCCGATCTAGTACTTTGAATAGCCTAGCAATATGGCACATAGCCAAAACTAGTGTCCATGTAAGTGTGCAGCTTTTGATATATGGAATGTTACTAAGCTATACGTATGTATATGTGACTGGTGTTTTACTCTTAGCTCTAGTAAATTCTAATTTATCCGTATATCGAAAACTAGTAAATTAGGCATTTATAGTTATCTAACATGCTATCAGGTAATTCACAATGGTTAGAATTCGGACATTCTCCACTCTACACATTCGAATGGCTTAACAACATTCTGCATATTCAGTACCAGTTAAACAAACTCCAGCGAAACGATTTCAGTCGGTACGTGTAGTAGCGTACACCTCTAACCTATTGAAAGTTTTCAAGCTTGAGTGTGATGATGATATTGTCTTACCGTGTGATGGTGCACATGCCATCCATATCACAATTGCACATATATTCATGTACAACGTAGAATCCGAGACATGTGCATCGTAGTAGTGCGTAGTATACTCGTCCTCTAATTAGCAGATGAGGATCTTGCTTATTCCAAAGGTAACATAGGTTAGGAAAAGCCAAACAGGCTTTTTGATTACATGCCAAGATTTCTTCATACACAGCCATTTAACAACTATTGGCTGTAAGTATGGCATATACTTTTCATATCCAATGTATTTTTACGAAACTTACAGGAGTCTATGTCTGCTCTTATCGCTTGTGGTGAATCGTCAAAGGCAGTCGAGTAGTTTATTTTTCTAGGTCGTCATGTATGTGCTCATGGTGGCGTGACAGATGCTTCCAGTCCACACAACGAAATTTGAATCAACTTATGCTAACCTGGGCGATTTTTGGACCCGTCATGACATTAGCTAGTTTAAAAAGGATTTACAACGAATCTGCTCTATTGTCGTAAGGTATGGGGTTGTGTTTTTTCTATTTGGAAGGGAATAAGCTTTCTGTCATTGAACTAGACGGATAAAACTGGGATCTATTTGAACGTTATAGATCGACATTTATAACTAAGTACACTGATACACGTGATTTCAAACATAATATTCCGACTGTTGGTTTAGAACCAAATAAGGAATGCCTAAAAGTGTAATGACACTGATTGCTCAGTAGTCTTACACAACAGACACAATGAAATCAGTTACACATAAAAAGAACAAAAAAAATTGAATCACAGTTATTTATTCACCCAATTGTGATAGATCACCTGTCTCTGTATTTTCACACTAACCAATCACAGCTCACATAAACCAGATGTATCAAATATACCTGTGAAATTTAATCCCCCCGATCCTAAGGACGTTTGGTGTCTATTTTTGATTAACCATCACTATCTCCCAAGGATTGTAAGCATTTGACGAAAACATCGTTTTAGTAATACTCAGGTTCCACAAAATGTGCTTGTAGACAGTAATTGTAATTCAACTAGTGTCACTATTTCAAAACGTCAGCATCGACGTCTTGGTCGTGTTTTGCAAATATCATTCTAGAATATTTCATATCGTGCACTATTTTTCGACCCTGTTATGTCAGTTTATGACATCGTACCATGGTATTAAAAAATACCGTGTAAGACTGACTTATATCTGCCTTAACTTCCTAGTTTGGCTCGTAGATATGATACAGCTCAGCGGTTTGTAACTATCTGACATGACCAATAACCATCCTGTCACGCTTTCTTATTAAATGTGAGGAGATTGTCCTCAATCGAAGATCGTATTTCTATTATAGCAGTATCTCCTATTATTCTTTTTTTTTTTTAATTTTACCTTGTAATATAATCTCAGTACCCATCCGTATCAAATTTTGCTTTTATATAAGCGGCAAGTAAATTAATACTCAACTCATAATTGTATACACGTACATACGTACATTTTAGTTTAGCTTGTCGCCCACATATTTTGAGTCATTTTCAAGTGTATGTCATAAAAAACGTCAAGTTCTGTCTGTCTTACAATTTGTTTTTCGAGTTTATTTGCTGATTTGCTTTGCCGATCTGTTTACTTTTATTTATCTATGAGCTATAAAACAGAATTTCGCTTCATCTCTCTCTTTTTTAGGGAGAGGAACCTGATCAGGATGATGAATTTCATCTATTGGCTGCATTGAAACGGATCTATGCTTTTTTCGCGTGAGTCAAACTGTTATTATTGTTCGTAGTCATACTGTGTATAGCAACTTTGCAAGCACACTATTCTTTATTCGTTAATTGTTATATATACCAAAAGGGGAAACTTGCGAACCAGATAGTTGCAAGTAAATTAAAAAGTCAGTTACACTATTAATGCCCAAAAAGAAGCTATATGGTGATGAGCAAGTGATATATGACCTTGGTTAACTGAGTTCTCATTTGTAGAACATGCGTTTCTGTTTGTTTATTACTACTAAGCACAATTTTTAGCTCTCTGCAATTTATATTTTTGTATATTATCTTTACTCCAACGTATGAATTTAAGAGTCTTGACACTAATGTTACTCATTATAAACAATTCTTTCATAACAAACAGTATAGTATTTAGCAGTAATACATGACCAGGATTCCTCTGAATATAATGTTTCGAGATGTGCATTTGATTGATTGTTATTTGGAATAGTAAAATAATAACTTGATGATAATTTTATTCACCGAGGATGGTTTCTGCATTATTTTAGTCACCAATCAAATCCTTTGTTTATTTGGTAGTTTTAAATTACTTTTATTTGCTAAATGATCCCAGTTGTCATGATCTCTCTGGATTGGATTTATGGGATAGTCTCATCAGAATTGCTCAATCGGGAAATGATGCCAATGGTGAGATTGTTGCTCAAGCTGTTAGCTGTTGTTCTAAAGCTCTACTATGGAATCTTGCAAGGATCGGTGAAGTCGATGTCGACAAAGTAAGTTTAGATTGGTTTTTCCACACTTTATCATCACTTGTTTACTTGACGGCAGTAATTTAATACGTTGTGTGATTGTAACTGTACTGAAGAATGTCGTACTTCATCATATTCTATTCCAACAGATCCTAGTGTATACACCCCTATATCTTCATACAAAGCAATTTAATGTCTGTAATTATTTACTTCTGATAGATGGCTTTTTGAATGATTGAAAAATACTTCGTTAAGATCTCCAAACGTGTGATGATGATTGACATAGGAGTAGGATAGTAAAAAGCTAGAGATAACCAGATAGAAATGTTGGTCGTCATCTGTTAGTATAATGTATGTTGCTAGGTGAAGATAACCTTGTTGGTATCCATGTGATTATCGTAATCAGTGATTAATGATTGTAAATGTTAGATCACATCACTAATAATCGATTGCTGTGTCCCCGATGTACTCACTCTTTATCTTCCCGTAAACTTTCAGCTCTAAAATTGTCTTCCTTTTCACGAATGAATTCTCTTTCTAACTGTTTTTTCATGTCTACAGGGTATTATTACTGCTTTTAATGACTGACATCTTACTAATGTAACATAGTGACTTGTACCGATAAACATGTTTTAGATCGTACGTTATGTATGGCTGGTGACATTTAAATTTATTTATCTTGTGTCTGTGACTCTAGAAGTCTTCAGCTATTTGTTTATCATTCATCTTCGCCTTCATTATTGATGTTTACGTTACTTTGTTTCTATTTATAGGCGGATTTGAGTAAATTACGCAGGCAGCTAAATTTGTATATGGATGTTTGCATTGGCTATTTAGATCATTCTTGCAAACGGTTAGCATCAGAATCTTTCTTGTCTATTTGCGATTTGTTAGTTGTTTTCTCACGTCATCTCTCCATCCATTTACCGAATCTGAAACCCGTCATCTATACAGCTGATAGAGATCTCGAACTCAAGTTGACCAATTTTCTGGAACAACGAGTTTTTGTCGATGATGACGATGTATGTCTATTCACCATATAATTATCTGCTTGTAATATTTCTAAATCCTGAATTTTGTATCATTTATGTATATAGTTGTTTCGCGATCATAATTGTCTAAACCTAATGCGTTTTGAATCTCTCTCGCTTTGCGTTGGGATTGTTTTTGATGTCACTAAGTTTGTCACTTAAATACACACGGAACTGTGATACGAAATATTCCGATTTTATTAAAAATTTGACATTTGGAAGTTATTTTTTCCTAATGAGTTATATAATTCTTCCAAATAATATCCAACTACTTGTATTTTTTAGCCTGATTAATTTATGTTGTCATAATACAATGGTTAGTAGATATCACCACAATCGACAGTCTAGTCCGTAGACGCAGTTTTGTGTGAAAGTGAAAGGAATCTTATCTTTAACTAGTGCATTGCAAATAGTGTCATTATTAAATAGCTTTTAAAGTGCATAGCTTGAGAACTCTTCATAGTTCATCAGTCGTCCCTTGACGGTAGGGTTGAACCACTACACCAATCCACGGAGTATCACCTCGGTTTTTATTTGTCAGATGATCAAACTGTTTCAGAATAATGTTAACGGGGGAATCTTTGATATTTAATGTTTGTTTTGTTCTTCACTTCTTTATCTTCGTGTGGTGTAATAATTCTAGTCGCTCTTCTGATTAAGAGCAAGAGAATATTTCGCACTCAATCGATGTGCATAATTAAAGGCTATATTCCAGTTAGCGCAATGATTCTCAGCAAATAGCTAGACTGAAGGTTCCATTCGAGTTTTAATTAAACAATCTATGATGAGTGATTTGATTTCATTCATTTGTAGTAGGCAGCAAAATTTAGTTCAGTGAATTGTGTGCATATTTATTTATTAGGTTGAATTTTAGTTAATTAGCAAATTCTGGAAATTCATGATGGTTTCGCACCTAATTGTGGATGCTATAATCAAATAGTCATCCTTCGCCAAATCCTAAAACATTGCCACACTTACGGACGTTTAACAATAGTGATGTTTCCCGACTCGAAATCATAAACCTAGAGATTTTGTAGCTATATTTATCATTAAAAGGAGTACCCAAGAAGTGCATAAGCCTAATGGAGCCTCTTTTCTCAATCACCTCTACTCTGAGCTTATGATGAGTTGTCATCTCGTAACTTCACGCTGTTTGTCAGAATTACGTCTAATTCTTCCTTTTATTTAGTTTTGTCACAGTCGGCTTAGAATTTAAACTCATAGATTTTCAGGGATTTATGTGCTACCAAGAAACTTAGGAATTGACTAAAAGTATTTAGGTGATATAGTCCTATTCATCTAAGACAATGACAATATACAGTCTACGGAATCCCATAATTAACAATCTAACTGTATAGCATACGTTTCTCCCTGCAAATGCTGTGCTACTACTGAATCGGTCTGGATCATCACCTAGATTGATCATATATAGTGACGTTGACGACATCAATTATCTTCGAAGCCTCGTCTCTAGGTTGGTCAGTGTGTAACAGATTCGGAAAGTTTATTCAGTTTCTGCCAGGTCGTGTCATTTGTGGTGTATTTATGATATTCGTCTGCCAAACAGATACTTAGTATATTTCACGGCTGTCAACTTTGTATCAACCGATAGCTATAATAGATGGGTTAGGAAAATAGAGGGCTTTTCGTAGATTGAAGGTCTTTGGTCACAAATGTCTTCGAAGCATGGGTAGCGTATTTTGTATTTTTTTTGTATTTCGAGGTTGAACACTACTAAGCAAGGATGGCAGTTTGGTTAATGAAATTTTGAATTTTTATCGACCTCGACGTACGATGTCGGCTGATGCAAGCTCAAGGCGGAAGAAAACTAAAATCCGATTAAAAGAGGTCGTTGAATGGTCTTAGTACTGTTATTATACACAGACTAATTAGTTGGGTTATACACGATGATCACGATCAGTGGCTAAAGATATTAGTTGATATGGCTAATCATTTGTCGCGTTGGTGTAAATGCTTTCTCTTTTTAATATGTAAGAATTGTTTATATCTTTACTTTTATATTAGGAAGAGGATGATGAAAACGTCAAATTTGAATCTCTTCACGAAAGGCGTACCCAGTTA
Organism: Schistosoma japonicum; assembly: GCA_025215515.1. NCBI lineage: Eukaryota > Metazoa > Platyhelminthes > Trematoda > Strigeidida > Schistosomatidae > Schistosoma > Schistosoma japonicum. The sequence continues at coordinate 4,410,413 of CM046068.1, forward strand.
GCTGCGTTCTTTAAATTAGTTATATATAATTTAATCCCGATACGAGCAGCTGCTCCAATCTATAAATACTATATTCGGTCTTTCAATGATTTTGGAGATATTATGAAATCTACTTTAGCCAAGGCTCGTGAGATCAATCGCGTTCACACGGCTCGTATGATTGCTCATTGTTTAGAATTGTGTTATTTACAAGTAGAAGCGGCTTCCAACGTAAGTTGACCTAGATTTTGTTACTAACTAGTTTGTCCATCCTACCCTATTTGCTCCTACAAACGAAACAGCTATTATTCATTAATTTACTTTAGTCCATTAATAGACATTCAGTCTTATTCTGCAGTTGTTCGGCATCATTTGTTTGCACATCACATTTTTGTTACACCTAATTCAATTAAAGTGCGTATTTGTTGTGAAAATAATCAACTAATGAATCGAATATATACACATTGGTAGCCGATCACCTATTTAATTTATATAATTCACGAAGTATATTTTGTGTTTTCTATGGTTTTATTCTACGCTTAAATTTATTGACGCTCTAAGACAATATAGTTGTGACTTCAGTTCAAAAACTATCACTTAGTAAAAACTTTTAAAAAATAGTTTTTCCATTTCAGATTATATCGTCGTTTTCACTGTTTTGAGCTCCTTGTGAACGTAGTCATACCTAAGCAACAATGTTGTGACATGAAATTAGCAACGACTTAAAAATTGCATTGTATTTCAACAACCCATCAAACTCCATGCATGTTCGTTTAATAAGTTTGATCTTATTTCCTCAAGTACAGCAATCGGAAAATCAGTTGAATGAAATTAATGCTACAAATTGTAGTTTCAAACTAAGCGAAAGGTTAAGAATTAAGAGCTGTTCTGTGTCTCTACGACCTTATTGGGCCATAACTGTAATCTCTAAACCCAAATAACGTATATTCTTAGTGTGTTTGGAGCCATGAAGTTACTTACCTGTGAACCGATGTCTTGTTGGTCTGGATATCGCTATATCTATTTTTCTAACATGTTTTACGCTATCCATTACATAGTCATGTAATTAATGGCTGGACATGTGTATCGCATTGCTGAACTGTTTCAATTAATGATTGTTTGCAATCTCAATAATGTCTATTCAGTCACCTGATGGCTGGCATCAGTATAACTCATTCAATAGTTTCTATCCTAAGGGAAATTTTATGCAATCCACATGCTTATTTACACTATTCTTTTGTAGTAATTTAATTGATGGATTGTTATTCCATTTATAGAATTATGTTGAACGTGGTTCTGAGGGTCTTCAAGCTGTAAAGGAACTTGCTAGGCGTCTGAATCTCAGTTTTGGTCTTGATCTAATTAAGATACGAGAATCTATGGTTGCCTTTCACTCTGAAGGAATACAATTCTGTGTTTCCCGAGCTGCGTCCACGGCAGCAGCAACAGGTCAACCCCCCGGTATCCCAAGCAATTTACTTTTTCTTGAAGTTGTTGCTGAGTTCTCAAACAAACTTCTCAGACAAGACAAGAAAAGTATATATGAATATCTCCGTCGAGTAAGCTTGTCGGTTATAATGTATAAGAAAACTAAATTTTTACCTAAACATTTGAAGTAATTAGAATTATACAACTTGTATTTGACCGTATAGATCAGCTCTGCATATAATTAACTGACAAGTTATCCTATGATTTTAACCGTGAATTTTGGTTTTTAACCCTATGAGTATTGGTTTTATTAAGTTTCTTCTTAAAGTGGGATTATGCATTTTACTGTGTTTCGGCCAAAAAAGCCTATATTTCACATTTATATTAGGAGGACGATTATCACCAAATGGATCTACGTTATCCACGTGCAGTGTCTTCAAATATGAAAAGTTAGACAAGAGAAGTACGTTGATTTGTCTGTACCTGTTAAATAAGCATATTATAAGGATCACAGGCTCTACCGACTACACATATACTGATAGTATCTACTGTTCCTTACAGAGGCTTTCAAGACTAATTAAGTGTTTGGTGACTTATGTTTGTAATAGGGTGTTGTGGAAATTGTTGAATTTTAATTTAACCTCACAATTTAACCTAAGTTAGACAACTATTCAAAACTAAGAAGCACTGGTTAGCTATTTCGTCCTACCATGGAACTTTTCAGCAATTAGTATCTACGGCCCATTTAGGAGTCGATCTTCAGGATTCGCCACGAACTCTTGACGGTTAGATCACTAAATGGGCTTCTGACAGTTGATATTGATAACTAAGTCAGTTGGTGATATATATGCGTGACCTCATCCATCTCCATCAGTGGGTAACAACTGCCTTAAATCTGGTATGGCTCATGTTTCTCAGTCGTTGCTGCTACATTGACGTGGTAATCTGTCTTGCCTGTCGTAGTGAATCAATCGGATCACACTGGCTGGAACAGTCCTTCTACCACGCTAGGCAGGTCAGTTGAAGAGCGATTAGACTAAAAGCAACAAATGTAAGGTTCAAGGGCAATGTCGTACTTCGTACTGTACAGGGGTATGACGGCATTAAGGTGTTTTCCCCAGATAATCAGCATGACAGAGACGCAGCTTCCCCACAAAGAAAGGTTAGGGAGTTATAATAGGTCGACCCTGAAAATGCACACCTCGTCTTACTCCACGAATTTCTGTCTCTGACTGTAAGGTCTTAAAAAGTACAGCGATAGTGCAGCATAAACCTTTCCTAAAATGGCCTTGTATGACTGACCTTAAACTGCTGCCCACTGGGCACTGCGATTACTCTCAGGTTTTCAAGACCAAAGCTGACCCAATTTCCTATTTAGATATATCAAGAAGAAAGCCCCTTTCCAGGGCGTTGGCAACCAGGAAGTGATAACTGCTCTCATACTTCTAATGGCACTCGAGTTCATGTTTAGATCAAACTTTTTCTTTCATAGTATGCCTGATTGGTATTTCTGTAATTACAACTTAACTGATCTCATTTCAGATCGTTTGTTGCATCGAATGTTGGTTGTTCATTTATTTTGTTCTTTCATTTAGATAACTAGACATTTATTACTAATTTTTATCCACTAATCGTAGTGTAATAATTATAATCTATTGTGTTTGATTTGTTTGCTTTTTCTAATTTACAAATTCGTGTCATTAGATCTTTCCAAATCCTATCGGCAGCGAGTGGGCTAGTCTGCATGCTTATAGATCAAGTCTTGATCCCGACAACACTGATACTGGTCCAGGACATGATGGACTTAATCATCCTACAAATCCCCAGGCTGCTAGCAGTTCTAATCCTCCTCTAGTTCAAGGTAGCACGCTATTGTCAACAAGTGGGCGTGTAGGATATGGGGGCAGAGGTCGTAGCAAAAGACTCCGGGATTCTGATTCCTCTCTTCGTAAGTAGTCAATTGTCTTAATTGTTTACAGTTATTATTACTATTGTTAAATTATTAATACACAACTTTCGGTACAAATAAACAACAAAATGTGTACCCCCATAATTGAGAACTGTATTGCGCGAAAATGAAACAGGGAAAGGATCAAATTTAACGAAAACAAACCGCACTTTATGGTGAGAAATGTAATCAAGAATGGCTTCATTCTGCTAAGAATTCCTCTCATTTTATAAAGAGAACTACAATAGAATTCTAACTAGTTTTTATTCCGAGCGATGCTTGACAAAATTTAGAATCACAAATTTGCGCCATATCTAGGACCCCAGCAGCATTATCGTGGACTAACACACGAGTTTTATACAACTTCTTTCACACCGCAACGTCATTTCATAAACTGACCATCGGAGAAGTCATTTTAAAAGACGTGGCTTCAGTAAAGTTTTATTGGCCTTCACAGTTGGTGTCAGTAATCACATATTCTACAGGGACGAGTTACTAAATTAGATAAATAATAAATGCAGAATACAAACAAATCGGAATTCAATGATAGGGGAATATAAAATTAGTTTATTTGATTCAACTTAAATGTCACCATTATCTGCGTTACTAATGTTGGAAGGCGAGCAGTTTGCTTTCTTTGTAAAAATTAATTTATTGCATTTGTCTATGGAAGAGAGTACTGCCTAAGATCCAAGTCCAAAGCAGGTATGACTCAGACTATCAGCGACTTGATAGGGTGATGCTACGTTTTTTTTCTGACCGAGTATTAATTTTCCTTCACCATAAGCCTACACTAACTAACATCATGCGTAGAGGTAGGTAGCGGTTTGGTATATGTAATTTATGTCTTAACCACCACTTCAGTCAATAAAAATTCAAAACTTCAACCAAACCGCTATCCTTGTCTAGTACTATGCTTAACTTTACCCAATCATTCCGTAAAATATGCGGGTGTCGCTTCGATTGTTTATTCACAGGAGCTCAATTATTATTATCACAAATACGTTTCGACAGTACTTCCTTCTGTGTATTGTGTAGAACACGATTCTTGTTCCGAATTCATACTAATTAGTTTACTATACCCAATTCAGGTCGTCGTGTATAATCATCTATATGATTGCTACTCTATTGTAACAGAATTGATAGAATATTTTGCAAAATATTATCCTTTTATCGAAATTTTCGTCCAAAAAAAGACAAAACTTGGACACTGAGTGTATGTATGACGTACGAAAAGAACATATTTGTAAATAATCTGAGCGAATAAAATTAAATAAATTCCCTGAAGAAGCTCGAACCATTTTGTTGAGCGAAACATTGGAATTCATTCAATTTCATTCGCTGAGATTATTCACAAATATATTTTCTTCATGTCATATTATCGTTTTGTTGAGTTTTGATCAAAACGCAAATTTAACGAGTATATTTATTTCCCGACCAACTCTTCGTTGTAACCAGAGTACTATTTAGGTTTGACAATAAAGTGATTATTGCTCAAATGATTGTGAGTCACTTATCACTATTTAGAAAAAATAATAATTGCTCTTAGCAAATACATAATTCTAAGACATATAAATGCTTATATACTTGTCAAACGAACTTGACATATGACGCAATTAGTTGCAAGCGGTTCAATATTTTTTATTATGTGATCAAATGTGTTTATTGTTTATAGAATATTCATTTGTAAAGAATAAAACGAGTTGTGCAATCCTAACTATTAGTTAGTAAGAGAAGAGTGAATTTGTTAATAAATGCTAGTCACGTATGATGCTAGATGTTAGAGAAAACTAATTTGCCGAAGATGGTATCCGAGGGGCTACTATTTTTTTGAATAAATAGCTATTGTAAAAAAGAGTCTGTACATGTATCATATAAACACAGTTTCAGTTTCTGTATGCATTCCGCTCTCAGCTGCTTATTAAGTTATTTATTTCATCTCTACTCTGTTGATTTCGAATGCGAATTAAAATAACTAACCCACATACAACGAAGAAATGCTTCAAATCAGTAAGCTACGTAAAAGGGTTTTATGGACTTTGTTGAATTTTTCATCTTCGTTAATTTGTTGACATGACGGTTCAATGTAATCTTTTTCTAATCAGTTCTTTATGCTTTATTATTCATAACAGTCAGTAATACGCGAAGTATAACTACATCAGCATAGCAAAACAAATCTAACAAGATTAGTATCAGAATAAAGTTTAACATGAAAAGATACTGGAACTCAACATCTAGACGACCTATTCCTAGCCATACTTTGAACCATCGATCGTGATTAAGTGAACCAGTCTGGTAGTCCGTACCTGCATGCATATATCAAACAGACGGTCAACAGGTCCGTGGACTGACGCTGCTTTCTCGTTTGTCCAACCTTTAGTTCTTTTTAGTTTAGTTGCCGTACCAACTGAATGTATATAGGAAGTTTCTCAATATTCTTAGCTACTCAATTCTCAACCATAAATAGTGATCTGAAGTGCGATCATTAATATCTAGACTTTGCATCTAGTTTGACGGCTTATATAGCTAAACTAGTCGTCAAAAAATGCTTTTGAACATCGTCACTAAATTAACCTCTTCCTACTTTTCAATTTTATTTTCGTTATCTCTGATTTGCCTGTTATGCTTCACTAATCTCCTTTAACTACTGTTTTGTATAATAAATGTATAGCCGATCCAAGCTTAAATCCCCAGTCTACAAGTACAGCTATCAAAAAGAAGCGCACTAACTTTTCAGGCAATCCTAAAAATGTATCTGGGAATGTTTCTAATTTTACTGCTACTGCTTCTGACCCTTCCCGACCTACAACACCCGCAGAAATGCCCTCCGTTAGTGTCGATTGTGCACCTCAGTAAGTTGATTGATTTCTTCGTTATTATTTGATACACTTAATCAGTCAGTCGTAGTCTTCAGACAAAAATTCCTCTTAAATCGACTAAACGTCATTTTTTTTACTTTTCAGTCACAATCCTTCTGCATCAATGGCAGCATTAACTACCCCTGTTCATTCGTCTAATCAATAAATTATTCAGAAGAGACGGATTTCGTAGTTTCTTTACACTTGTCCACGGTTTCTGTGTTTTCCTGCTTCGAATTCATGTAATTATTTAGAAGTGTTTTGTTCAGCGATCATCTTCAGATGTTTATATACTGTAAATATAGACAACTGATGCTTTATTCATATATATATATATATATATATATATATATATATATATATATAATCTTCACACAGATTAATCTCAACTGGCTGTATTCTTCTCTTTGACTCCTCCCACTCTGCGTTATTCAGAAAATGTAAATCCTTTCCTTAAGTTATACCGACTTAATTATTACGATCGTTTAAAAATTTAGTTTTTTTCCTATTTGTCTTCTATTTCATATATAAACAATAATTCGAGAACTTTTTTATAGTGCGTTTTTAAAAAGCCTTTGTTTCTGTTGATATGTACGAATTCTCCTAATTTACTGTATTTCAAAAAACAAAGTTTGTTCGCAGTGATCACCAGTCACATAGTAAGTAAATGAGCTACAGGGGGGGTACAACCCAACTACAACTCATGAAGGAGTTATGTTTAAATTTGTGCAGAGAACTATTTTTACACAAAATTATTACTAACATTGTTATTACTATATTGTAAATTGCTTTTTTGTAAAACAAATCACTTACATATATGAAATAGTACTGCACTATATATAGTGGTTTTTCAGCTGTTAATTATCTTCTTTTTTTGCCAACCGATTTGCAACTAATTTTTTTTACAATCTTCATCTGAAACATTGTATTCAGTTTAGAAAACATGAGAACATTCGTTTTCATACCAATTACATGACGTCTAACATGTGGTTTCACTATGAGATGTCATATGTTCATATTCAGATTCCGATAATCCATTTGTACATTGCCCATTTTCTTCATATTACTATTATTATTCTTTTTTTCGAGATTTAGGTAGCCTCTAATTTTGCCCAGTTTTGTTAATCTGTGCATCTATCTGGTAACGAAAAAATGACTTGTACAGAACTTCTATCTACAAGACGTTCATTATTACAAAATTTATTTATTTTTTAACTATTATTATTAAGTGCCTAATTTACCATGTCTTGCTGTTTTCAGTAGTGTCTTAATAATTTTTCTAAGTGTATCGCGGTCACGCTTCGGGATATGCTGAAAACTGCTCTAGTTATATTCAAGTGAGTGAGTTTACTCTATCCACTAACAGCGATGTTAATGTATTTGATTTTCTAATTATTTAGAATTGCAAACGTCCCTACTAGGCTAATTAGGCCGAATCTTAAAAGCGTCTGAATGTGTCAGGGATTAGAAGATTATTCTTGGTGCTCAGAGACGCGTTTTGCGGTTCAAAGGTAACTTTAAGCTTACTTTAGCGATTAAAATAGAAAATAAAATATGCTTCTATAATACCTGTTAGGTTTTATATGTATGGGACTTGTATTTACTCAAATGATTATTTATCCTGTAGTCTCTATTGGTTGTAAAATATGATTATTTGCTTCAATCCATGAACACTCCGCTATATATAAGATGATCTCCAGTCGTTGTGTAGTGGACTAAGCGGTATAGTTTAATCTACCACATGACAACAGAATTTACATGCATTCTGACAAGTGCATTACATTTCAGTCATAAACAATGTTAACTCGTCGGTCTCTTTAAATGTACACAAACTATCCTTAATTTTACTGAGGAATGATCGACCGGTTTACTATAATTTTTCTTATGAAAAACTTCCAGTTCACAGGAAATATTTGAAAATAATGCCTTTAAATAGACACATGCAGAATTTCTTCATTTCTTTCTATGGCATTAATCTTAATGGAAAAGTATACGAAACACTGTAATCGTACTTATCGAGTTTGTCAACAATTATTTCCGCTTAAGTAATAGTGAATTTGCTATGAAAGTGCCATAGTAGTTGTTAATATTATATATTAGTAGTTAATAAGGCAAATAAGTATTAGGCTTCACAACAGAGAATTTGTGTATTTACAACCTTTTACATGTAAAAAAGTCTAATCACAACAAAACATCGTTAGAGGATAGAAAGAATTAATGAGTCTTTTTTGAACACAAAATTCGAAATCTCGATAAATGTATATACTGATGATTGCAAATAGACGTTGCATTTTGTAGATGTATATTATGTTTATGTATTACAGATAAAAAATAAAAATCCTTCCACTAAGAAGTAAGACACTCTGGAGGCATATTTCTGCCTTGAACATCATCGTCAGGACGATCTATTTTGTGATGAGTAGATTTTTGTAATAATTTTACAGAAGTCTCTGGTTTAAGTGGGGCTCTGCAATATCCAGATTCTGCAGTATGTGATTTTTCAGGGTCTCTGTTCTCAACGTCAAGTTCAGCAAGCTTATCTACAAGAAGATAAATTAGTATTTGAACCATTAAAGTATGCTGAGTTAGCCGGATACTACAATTTACCTGTCCAAAAAGAAATCGCAAACTGAACCATAGAACTTTTAGGATGCCTAAACAAAACACTAACAAGATTTTCCCAAGCACATAGAGGATTTTAAAGTAAGCGAGCACGGAATAGCCGCCGCACTACGCGAAATTACCGTTTATTGTGCTTTCTGATAGTTATTTTACCGTCTGGATGACTGCTTAAGACCTGATTTTGGTGAAATTCATTCTCGCAATTTTTTTAGTAGAACAAAACTAAATCTCTTGACAACTACTTTGAACCGAGTAATATGTTGACTGGTGTATTTTTGGAACGAAGACGGGATTGTTATTTAGGAATATTTTTATTTGGCAGACTATGATTTTACATTTCGTCTTAAATACTTTTATATAATTTTCAGTCAAAAAAGTTGCACCATTAACATTAGAAATGTAATGAACAGATGATTTCGAACGGACTGTAAATAGGAACTATTCGTGATGTTACCGCTCCTGTAGAGAATAATAGACAGTTACTTCTGATCATACTTTTAGAGAGATAGAAATATTTAGCGTGAAGTAGACATTTTCTAAACTCTCCTCTATCCGTTATGGGAAGTTAGCATGTTTTTAATCCTGTTTGTCTGGCAGAGACACTAATGCTGTTTTGTACTCATGTACAGTCAGGCAGTACAACTTTGTTGTTGGACCTGTAACTGGTTAGATTTAATCTAGTATTCAGTCGTTTGATATATCAGGGCGAACTCTGAAGACAGACAGATACAACGCAGAACTTCGTACGTACGTACATCAGTTCAGGTCGCCATACCACATCAGCACAGAGACGTAACTGTCAGTTCAAATCCAAGAGTGATAACGATAGTAGAAGTATTAGCAGTAATGAAGAAAATTAGGGAGCGAAGATATGATTCGAAAAGTATAATTCAGTGAGATAAATTTGAAAGAAGAAAGATAGAGAATTCGGAAGGTTAGATTTTGAGAGAACACAAAGAGTGGATGCACCTGCGCCATTGCGAACGATTCTGAACCATGTCGTTCAAGGTCTCTAACCATTGGTGACTTTCGTCTCGCGGACCCCAACCACGCAGCCTACATCTACCAACATGACTTAGTCCACTTGTCAGTGACTTCATCGATTTCTGCAATGTTTTGGTTTGGCCGCCCCTAGCTTTCTTCCAACCTATTCCTACACCGCAAAACATAGCACGTCGAGGCAGTCGGTAGTTAGACATGCGTAACACATGTCCCAACCACCTCAACTGATGAAGTTTCAATACCTCATCTATTGATTTGCCCTCCTTTCCTAGAACCCGTTTCCTAACGACAGCATTGCTCACTCGGTTGTCCCATGATACACGAGCAATGCTTCGGAGACACCTATGATCGAAGACCAGTAACCTACGAATGTCCTCTACTCTTAACGGCCATGTTTCGCTACCGTATAGTAGGACAGAGCGAACTACTGCACGGTACACTCGTCCTTTGGTTAGCAAGCGGATATCTCGCCTGCGCCATAAGTGACGCAACTTGGCAAAAGCCAATCGAGCATTCTGTATCCGTGCTGAGATTTCGTCAGTCACCAGGCCATCAGCACTGATGAGACTCCTCAGATACGTGAAGCGGTCTACACGCTCGACTACTTCACTCCCTATCACTAGTTCAGGTGCCGATGCAACCCAATCCTGAAGCAACATTTTGCATTTCGAGGGGGAAAACCGCATCCCGAACATGCTTGCATTGTTGCTCAGGGTAGTCAGAAGACTCTGCATTTTGTCAGCGTCTTCACCAAATAGGAATATGTCATCAGCATACTCTAAGTCAGTAAGCGAGGCTCCTGGTAGTAAGTCAACTCCTGAAAAGTCAGACGAAGACATGGTTATATCTAGGAGCATGTCTATGACAAAATTAAACAAGAATGGGGAAAGTGGACATCCCTGACGGACACAACTTGAAGTGAGGAATTCCGATGACAGTTCGCCATAAGCTCTCACTCGACCTGTAGTTTTAGAGTAGAGAGCTTGTATAAGGTTAATGTACTTCTTTGGTACACCTTTCAATGACAGACACTGCCACAGAACCTCACGATCAACAGAGTCGAATGCCGCCTTTAGGTCCAGGAAGACAACTATTGTAGGACGCCTAAATGTGTGTCTGTGTTCCAGGACCTGTCGCAGTGTGAAGATGTGGTCTATACAGCCACGTCCAGGTCTGAATCCAGCCTGGTTTTCTCTAGTCTGCTCTTCACGAGCTCTAGTTAAGCGTCTAAGTATAATCGATGCTAACAGCTTAGAAACTATATTAGTCAGACTGATTCCCCTGTGATTGTCACAGGAAGACTTTTGTCCTTTCTTATAAATTGGGACAATCAGGGATCCACACCAGTCAGATGGTATTACGCCCAGTTCCCAGATTCTACCTAAGATTTCAGTCAATCTAGCTGCTAAAACTGGACCACCATCCTTAAAAATTTCAGGGGTAAGCCTATCAGGACCTGCTGCTCTACCTCGCTTCAGATTTCCTATAGCCTTCTCAATTTCATAAAGACTAGGAGGAGTTAAGTCGATTTGCCATTCAGGATGACTGGGGATCGTGGGCAACCGAAGTGTGGCTGAAGGCCAGTTAAACTGATCCCTAAAATGTTCCGCCCATCGGTCCAATCTCCTGGACTGAGAATGAATTGTAATCCCATCCCTTTCCGAGATAGTCTCACTCACATTCGGATCCCTAATACCAGTTTCCTTAATAAGTCGAAAAAGTTGCCTACTGTTGCCTATCGCCGCTGCCTTTTCCATCGTTTTTGCTTTCGCCACCCACCACTGTTCACGGTCGTTGCGTAGGCTTTTTATCAGCCTGCGCTTAAGCTCACTTCGCTCTTTATTATGTTCAGAGCCAGGTGGGATGAGTTTACGAGCATCCATCAGTTCGATGGATGCTACTGAAATCCACGGCTTCATCCTAGCCTTATGATTTACCTTACTAGCAGATATCATTGCTGTTTCCACAGCATTTTTGATATCATTCCAACCTGCTTCCGGATGGCAATCGCGAACTCTGAAATTACTACTCGGGTTATTTATTCAAGAAAAATTTACTGAAGAATTTTATAAATATATTGAGTTTTACCGTAAAACATTACTAGGCAAAATTACCTAGCTCTTTGTGACAATAAAATTATGTAGGTATTTTTATGTTAATAGAGTTTAGTATTGTAAATATCAAAGGTGTGGCGTTTTCCGAAACGCGGCCGTACGCATAAATTAGATTCTAATGATATGAGGTTAAACCTATGGAACGTAACAGTGAAAATGGAATTCTCAACACATTACAAGAAGCGATTGCTTACAATAAGAGGTATACATCGTGTTGATTTAACAATGAAATTAATACGTTGATCATATGTAATGTAAGTATTCTGTCCTGAAGATTCAGACTTTTTTTATAACTATTGATCTTGTTGTGTTAATGTGATATGACAACTTGAACTGAAACAGAAATGTGCCAGGTTTAATGTTGTAAATGATTAAGTGACGGTTCACATTTTTTTCACAAGTACAACAATAGGAAGTAAATTAGTGAATACAACCCTAATTAATTGTTTGTGTACTTATTTCCGAAATGTGCAAACATTGCAATTTACACTCGTGTTCTAAATTTGTTTTAATTAATTGCACATATTAGTGCCACGTTACATTTGCTCACACCTCAATAATTTGAAGAAGCAAGAGATAAGTATGTTAGAATTCAAGGATCTTGTGTACAATTTCTAGAAAAATGATACTTATAGAATCTGAAACTTCAGAAATTGACCGTCAATAGTCAAGTTAAAGTGGGTTCGTGGAGACTTGATTTGATTTATTGTCAATATTTGTCATAGACTGATTACGGATGGGTACAAATGAAAACCATTTTATCGTGGTACATGGTTGATTCATCAGAAGCACTGCGTACCATCATGTAGGGCATACAACAATAAGAATTGACCAGCATTCGATGGAAGTATTCCTACACAATTCCTAGCACAATGATTACCTAATGGCAATAGTGAAGATTGTCTCACCTCCCGTTTATTCGAACACCAGTCATCCTATTATAACTCCGAGTGGACCGTGAAGTAGGTCAGTCAAAATCTGATTATGAATATGTGCACTACTGAGAAGTGCCATACTAGGACAGGACAGAGGCTCTCTGGTGTTTCCTGTTTTTTTCAGCGGTAGTCAACCGAGACGACTGTGTGACGAATACAAGCATTCATAAAATCTGTTTTCTAAATCATTGCATATTGAATGCATACTAAACAAAAATGTAAAATATTAGCAACTGGTACTATTTTTTTTATTGTCATCATGACGTTGGTTCCTTTACCAACTTTTACAGTTCAGACAGAATGAAGAGCTGTAACTGGCCTAAGAAATTTTAAGAGTAATCGATGATAACAGTTAACTTGTAGACAATCGTTATAAAGTTTGACGCTGATAAATTTCCTCAGTATTTTGCATTCCAATGATACAGAATTATTCAAAGACTCGATACTTTAACCACAAAATTACCGGCTGACAAATTTCAGACGATTAGGTACCGTCAAAATGATATTTGCAAATTTTATCGTTCTTATTTTGTTTGAATTCATCAGTGTAATAACATGTGTGATTTGAATCAAGAAGCATAGTAAAACTAGATTAACACTTTTCTGGTGGTCTCTTTTTAGCTGCTACTCTACAACCTAAAAACTAGCAATTACTAATTAGAATAAGTTTGTATGTTCCCGTTGATTTGCAATGGACTGAAACTGATCAGCCTGTCTGGATACAGCCTTGTGGTGAACGCGGTGGCCTTTGGCACGAAGCGAACTGAGTTCGAATCCCAGTGTGAACATCAACATTGGGATGCAGTACATCCAGCCGATGAGTCCTAAATAGGACGAGATGCGCGTCCTGGATTCCACATGCCAGTCACAATTATTTAAAATCACTGTGTATACTTCATATCGTGGTAATGATGAATTAAAAGGATGGTAGTGATATAGAAGAATAAACGAATGTCCAAAAATCCTCGAATACTTATACGTTGAAATTTCGAGGAAAAGCTCTTAGGGATTTATGGTTGATGACAGATATTACGTAACTACAATCATAAAATCGGTATATTGACGGTAAAATATAAATAAGGCTCAAAACAACCGGAAATAAAGCAGAGTTATTGGTAATCGAGCTCATGAAATACAATTTTATGCAAGAAAATGTTTGATATTAAAGTTGTAACATAAACACGATAACAAGTCCCACTCCTTCGATATTAATATTCAATGTAACGCAAATTACCAGCTCCAGGATTCTATTTACTAAAAAAAACACTTGAAGTGGAGCATTATGCTATTGCATTTCAGTGTGAGCATTAACATTTAAATGCGAGTGCACTCAGATGAAAAAGCCCAAATAGGACAAAACCCGCAACCTGGATTCTACTTGCCTACTACAACCTAAAGTATCATTAAACATTTCACGTTGTAGAGGAATAGCTGAAGAAAGCCTGCGAAGTAAATAAATTCATCCTATTTTGTAATGCTCGTCATTTACAAAGTAGAAAATTGTATGAAATGTATAGTAATGAATAAAACAACCGATAATGAATTTTTGTATGTTACAGGGGAAAGTGTCTCGGAAGTTAAAAAGCGAATGACAAATGATAGCCGAAACAAGACAAGTAAGACACTTATCATTTACGGCATTAGGTAGTCACTGTGACGATAAACAGAAGTATCCCGATTGTCCTATAATCCATGCTAACTAACACGTCGAAAGTCTAGATCAACTCTATAATGAGTGGTAGAAGCCGCATAAAAGTAACCAAAATATGCTGAAAAGGCAATTATCAGCAGTTTACAGATAATAAGTGGATATTAACTTTTCTAGAAGAATAAAAGTATAGTGTCTAAAGTTAAGACCGGAGATGCCGTTGAAATAATTTTAAACAGGTTATGAAAATAGTTGGGTCTGAGTGGGAAAATTAATAGTAACAGTGTTGGGAACTTAGACAAGCTTAACTGTAATGTGATTTTAAACGGAAACATTTATTCGAAGACCACGAGACTAGTATCTAATGCTTATACCAAAGAAACAACTCTTATCCCAAACCTAAAGTCAACATGAACCCGAACGGAATTTCAGTCGTGAACAAACTCTGATAATAATCCAATATCTTAACACCAAATAGTACTACTAACTGCAGAGTATAATTAACTGATTTTCCTAACAATAGTAGTAAAAAATGGACCTACAGAGAGGTAGTCTTTTTGTAAATAGTGTAATTACATCAAATATCAAAACGAATTTGTATATTGCGATTGATTTGTTATAGACTGAAGCTGGTCAGTTTCTGTTGCTATATGTGCATCCTGAGCGGATTGCCTCGATATAGTGATTATTCACAAGTATTATTTAAGTTGAATTGTGACTGGCAAGTGGAATCCAGAACGCGAGTTTCGTCATTGGGATGCAGGTACATCCAACCGACGAGTCCCAAACAGGACGAAACGCGCGTCCTGAATTTCACTTCCCAGTCACAATCCAACTTAAATATTACATCAAATATGTTTTACATCACATCTAGGAAAAAACTGTGTCAAGTTCGACTAAAACTCTACAGGAATAATAAAATATACGATAGCCTTATGTACATATGACAACGGGTTTGCCAACACTCTTTTTAAAAATAAAACTTTATAAATGATATGCTTAAAGTTGAACAATGATAAATCAATTACACAAAAAAAAATGCTTTCAATTTCTACATCTATATAATGTAATATCCCGGTCAACATATACAGTTTTAATAGTTAAAGCGTCCACCTTTGAATTTCTATGTCACAACTCTGAACCTCACTCCAACTACTTCGGGTTGGATGTCTCAGTAACATAAATAGTACTTGACCACTGATGAGTCTGTTTTACATACATGCGTGACATTTCGCCGCGTGATGTTAGCGTGGAAGTAGAATGGAAAAGGCCAGGAGCGGCCAAACTAAAACATGGTATCAGTTCATGAAGTTTATACCTGTTGGTCTAAGCCACGATCCCGACCGTAGCTGCTACCTTGCCGTGGTGGTCGGGCTTGCCTATCGTGATGACCCAACCGAGCTATACTGGCTGGAACATATGTTCCTGTAGGTTCTACCATGCCAGGCAGGTCGATTGGAGAACGATGAGACTAAAAGCAGCTACTCAAGGTCTGAGGGCGAAGTCGTACTGCTGACTGCAGAGGGGTGTGACAGCAGTAAGGTGTTTCCCTCGGACAACCAGCATCTGCAGCGATGCTGCCTTCTCACAAGGAAGGAGGGATTAGAAAAGGTCGGCCCTAAAAATGTCACACCTCACCCTACCTCACGGATTTCCGTCTCCGGCGGTAAGGGTGCCCACTAAGGGCTCTTAAGTGTGGAGCTAATACTCGAAAAACTTTTCATAAAAAGGCCGTGCGTGACAGGCCTCAAGCAGTTGTCCCTTGGGCTCTGCGATCACGCTCTCAGGTCTCTAAGACCTACATTAATCTATCTTCTTTTTCAGGTTCGTCAAGAAACACCCTTCCATGGTGTGGGCAGCCAGGAAGTGAAAACCGCCCTCATACCTCTTACAGCACACGAGATCATCTTGTTCGAAGCCAAATCCCACCTTCAACTCTTAATAACTCTCTTATCACCATGCCTAATCCTTCTAACATAATTTTATCACCTCGCGTCTCTAATGCTATTAATTTGAGTTCACGAAACGTTATCCCTGGTCTCCTAAAACCGCGCACTAAGTTGTATATTGGAGCTTTCAACGTTCGAACGTTATGTCAAATAGGACAACAGGCATCCTTAGCCATGACTCTAGAATCCCGCTCCATCGATATCTGCTGCATCTCTGAAACGCGTATACAGGATCCAAGCACAGTCATTCGCTTGACTTCACCTTGTGAAAATAAGGAACCGGCTCAGTTCACTCTTCGTGTTTCCGGGGACCCCACCGCTACCACTCGAGGTCTTGCTGGTGTAGGTATAGCACTAAGCTTAAAAGCTGAACAGGCTCTCCTCGACTGGATTCCAATAGACAGTCGATTGTGTGCTATCCGTCTAAATGGAACGGTAAGGACTCGTAAAGATAGGGACACACGCCGTTGTCTCTTTGTTGTCTCTGCCTATGCTCCCACTGATTGCAGCTCAGATGAAATGAAAGATGAATTTTACAGGAAGCTTTATGACCTTCTATGTAAAGCTAAGTGCACTGATGTAGTAATAGTGGCAGGTGATTTTAATGCCCAAGTAGGTAGACTAGAGGAAACCGAAAGGCATCTAGGTGGATCATATGGTGTTGAGGCTCAACGAACAGACAACGGCGACCGGTTACTACAACTTTGTTCAGACAAGCGTTTATTTCTCCCAAGCACCAACTTTAAGCATAAGGAAAGACATCGGTTGACATGGCGGCCTCCGAAATCAACCCAACGTTGGACTCAAATAGACCACATTGCTATTAGCCATCGTTGGAGAGGCTCGATAGAAGACTGCCGCTCGTTTTGGAGCACATGTTTAGACTCAGATCATGCCTTAGTGCGAGCGCGTATTAGTCTGCGACTCACTGGACGTAAAAGATCCACTACAAGGATCCCCCACAGAGTTCAATTTAATGATGAAAAAGTCAAGAATACATTCCAGGAACAACTAAAAAACCAATTAGTAAACGGCGTTAACTGTTCTCAACCTGAGCTAGCCTGGAATGATATCCAAAAAGCTGTCGAAAGAGCAGTAATATCTACTAATAAACAAGACCTAAAGGTTAGGAAAACTCAGTGGATTTCAGCTGCATCTACTGAACTGATAGATGCTCGGCAACACATCCCGTCTGGTTCTGAACATGATGAGCAACGTAGGCAACTTAGACACAAACTAATCAAAAGCTTACGCAATGATCGTGAGCAGTGGTGGGTGGCGAAAGCTAAAGAGATGGAAAAGGCAGCGGCAATAGGTAACAGTAGGCAACTGTTCAGACTTATCAAGGAAACGGGTATCAGGAACCCAACTGTAAGTGAAACTATCTCCGAAAAAGATGGTTCCATTATTCACTGTCAATCCAGAAGATTAGACCGATGGGCAGAACACTTTAGGGAACAGTTCAACTGGCCCACGGCGTCATCCCTGCTGCCCACCATCCCCAAACAATCTGAATGGAAAATTAACATTGGTCCCCCAAATCTCAGTGAAGTTGTGAAGGCTATTGGAAACTTAAAGCGAGGGAGAGCGGCAGGACCAGATGGATTGACCCCTGAGATATTTAAGGAAGGTGGTCCAGTCTTAGCGGCCAGATTAACTGAGATCTTGGCTAGAATTTGGGAACTGGACGTAATCCCATCTGACTGGTCTCGAACACTAACCATTCCGGTCTTTAAGAAAGGACAGAAGTCCTCGTGTGACAATTACCGAGGAATCAGTTTAACGAATATAGTGTCTAAAATACTAGCTTCAATAATACTTCGACGTTTAACTAAAGCTCGTGAAGAGCAAACTCGAGAAAACCAAGGTGGCTTCAGACCCGGACGTGGTTGTATAGACCAAATATTCACACTTAGACAGGTTTTGGAACATAGGCACATTTTCAGACGCCCAACAATAGCTGTATTCCTTGACCTTAAGGCGGCGTTTGACTCTATTGATCGTAAGGTTATGTGGCAATGTCTGTCATTGAAAGGTGTACCGGAGAAGTACATTAACCTTATACAAGCTCTCTACTCGAACACCACATGTCGTGTTAGAGCTTATGGCAGATTGTCTTCGGAATTGACCACTTCTAGTGGTGTTCGTCAAGGGTGTCCGCTATCTCCATTTTTATTTAATTTTATCATCGACATACTTTTAGAGTTAACAATGGCATCGTCTGATTTCTCCGGGGTTGACCTCTTTCCAGGAGATAAACTTACTGACTTAGAATATGCCGACGATATAGTTCTACTGAGTGAAGATGCTGATAAAATGCAGAATCTTTTGACTACCTTAAACATGAACGTAAGCATGTTTGGGATGCGATTCTCCCCATCCAAATGTAAAATGTTACTTCAGGACTGGCTTAATTCGGCACCAAAGTTAGTGATAGGGCGTGAAACTATTGAATGCGTTAACCGCTTTACTTATCTAGGGAGCCTCATCAGTCCTAACGGTCTGGTGTCCGATGAAATTTCGGCCCGTATACATAAGGCCCGATCGGCTTTTGCCAACCTGCGTCACTTGTGGCGTAGGCGAGACATTCGTTTAATGACAAAAGGACGCGTTTACTGTGCAGCAGTCAAATCCGTTTTAATTTATGGATGTGAAACATGGCCTTTAAGAGTAGAGGATATTCGTAGGATCCTAGTATTCGATCATAGATGTCTCCGAAACATTGCTCGTGTTTGCTGGGACAACCGAGTAAGCAATGCATGGGTTAAGAATAGAGTACTAGGTAAATACGGTAAGCCTATTGATGAAGTAGTGAATCATCACTGGCTGAGGTGGTTAGGACATGTGTTGCGTATGCCTGACCACCGTCTACCTCGACGAGCAATGTTGTCTGGTGTGGGAGTAGGCTGGAAGAAAGCTAGGGGTGGCCAAACGAAAATATGGCACCAATCCATGAAGTCATTGACAATTGGGCTGAGCCATGTTAATAGATGTAGACTACCTGGTTGGGGCCCACACGATGATCGTAACAAATGGTTAGAGACTTTAGGTGATATGGCTCAAAATCGATTGCAATGGCGCAGGTGCATCCACTCCTTGTCTTCCTCCAAATTCTAATTTTTGAGCTTATTATAATTTTCTCTTTACTGAATCACTTTTTATCTCAAATCTTATCTCTGATCTCTATGCCTTCCCGTTAGTACTTACTCTGTTACTACCTCCCCTACTTTGGGATTTGGTCCGACAATTTAATCTTTATCTGCTAATTGAGGCATGGCAACTTGAACTGATGTACGCATGTACAAAGTTCTATGTTGTAACTGACTGACTGACTGACTAAGCCACGTTGGTAGATACAAATTACTTGATTGGGGTTCGCGTGAAAATTGCAATCAATGTCAGTCAGTCAGTTACAACGTAGAACTTTGTACATGCGTACATCAGTTCAAGTTGCCATGCCTCAATTAGCAGATAGAGATTAAATTTTCGGACCAAATTCCAGAGTAGGGGAGGTAGTAACAGAGTAAGTACTAATGGAAACGCATAGAGATCAGAGATGAGATTTGAGATAAAAAGTGATTCAGTGAAGAGTAAATTATAATAAGCTCAAAAATTAGAATTTGGAGGAAGATAAGGAGTGGATGCACCTGCCCCATTGCAATCGATTTTGAGCCATATCACCTAAAGTCTCTAACCATTTGTTACGATCATCGTGTGGGCCCCAACCAGGTAGTCTACATCTATTAACATGGCTCAGTCCAATCGTCAATGACTTCATGGATTGGTGCCATGTTTTCGTTTGGCCACCCCTAGCTTTCTTCCAGCCTACTCCTACACCAGACAACATTGCTCGTCGAGGTAGACGGTGGTCAGGCATACGCAACACATGTCCTAACCACCTCAGCCAGTGATGATTCACTACTTCATCAATAGGCTTACCGTATTTACCTAGTACTCTATTCTTAACCCATGCATTGCTTACTCGGTTGTCCCAGCAAACACGAGCAATGTTTCGGAGACATCTATGATCGAATATTAGGAGCCTACGGATATCCTCTATCCTTAAAGGCCATGCTTCACATCCATAAAGTAAAATGGATCTGACTGCTGCACAGTAAACGCGTCCTTTTGTCATTAAACGAATGTCTCGCCTACGCCACAAGTGACGCAGGTTGGCAAAAGCCAATTGGGCCTTATGTATACGTGCCGAAATTTCATCGGACACTAGACCATTAGGACTGATGAGGCTCTTAGATAAGTAAAACGGTTAACGCATTCAATCAATGGCTAGAGACATTGGGTAATATGACTTAAAACTGGTCACTGGCACAAATGTATTCACTATTCTACTTTGCCTGTCTTCAGTTCTATTATTCTTTCGTACACACTTCTACTTTATTTGCTGTGTTACTCTTGTAAATTTGATCTCATTATGCTAACCAATACGCATATATGCCAGGTTCTACGTTGTTAATGACTAATGTGTAAAACGGTGGTCAGGAAGTTTAGTTGAAAAACTGCTTTATAAAAGGAAATTTAAGTTAGTTAAGGTTGTGGGATACAAAACACTGAAATGTAAAAAACACCCCAAAACAAGAATTTCATAAAATGGATAGAAATTTGAAAATACAAACAAACCTGCAAGTGATGGACTAATTTTTAGTTCTAGATTATTTTTTAGATTATCAGAGGCTTTTTCATTTCGTAAATCAGTAAGTTGTTTACGAAGTTCTGTAATCTCTGCAGACATAGAGGTAGTCTCATCTGTACAACGCCATAATTCATTTTGAAGTTTACGTCTAGCTTGACCAGAATCAAGTAAACGCTGACGAAGGCCATTAATAATTTCTGTTGACTGTTCTTGAACACGTTTTAACTGTTTAACTCGACGTCTACAAAAAGCCGATGAAAACAAATGAAATATAGATATTGATTATATAATAAGGATCATGAAGTGGCAAACAAAGGAGATATCAGCAAACGTACAATTTATGGATGATATTTTAGTAATGGTGTGATAACCCAACCAGTGACCGGCCAGAAGATCTGAAATCGCTTAATTAGGAATTACCTATTCTAAGATACTTGTATACTGAAAAACATCAGATTTTGATGGAAAATCCAATCTGATGATAAAAACTAAAAAGTATAGTAAAAATAAAGGATAAAATCCCTTTCAAATCTACACAGAATTGTGTAAACAGGCTAGATTGTGTTGATTGGGATACTTTCTATATTGGAGAGTCTTCTCGAGAAATCAAAACTCGTGCCAAGGAACATGAAAGCTACACTAAACAACCTCTTAATAATCTTGTTGAACTTGAAAAATTAAATCAGCAATAGTAGTACATGCCATCTACTACAACCATAAAATCGATATAAATTATTCAAGAAGGTTTTTCCAATTATAAGGAAAGACGAATAGCTGAAGCGCTTCACATTTTGTTAAATCCAAATGCACTTAACAAAAGGGAAGGCCTTTCTATTCACCCAACATGGACTTTATCCAACCGACCACAATTAAAGCACATCAAATTTCATTCACGTGAACATACATACAATTTTTTATTCTCACAAATTCATATAATTTCCTTTCACATCACAACATATGCATACATGTCTCACTTAAAACCACCTTGACCCGAATGACTTAGCATGACACGATCAAACTCGAATTTTGATTGTACGAACTTATTTGGATTCTGATCTGTTCGATTGTATTATTTAATCTTGTATTAATTCAATTCGGCTATTCATTTCTCTGAAGAAGTGACTTGCATTAAGCCGCGAAACGTCAGAAATTTTAATTTCTACTCATTGGAATTTTACTAATATATATCAGTCATTTTTATAACAACCTATCCAATGCTCAATTTATTTGAAATTATCAAATTTAACCTTGGTAATGACGTATAAAAAGTATAGCATATAGTGCAAATTAATCTGATCCGTAGTTTTAATCCTGAATCCTAACATGAAGCCTAACCCTAACACCCAAGTTTAATTCTAACATAAAACAAAATTTAGAAGTAATTCGGTTAGAAACTTTTGCTGGTAATAAAAGTACAGCGATGCTTTAATAGTTCTCGCACTTACGAAGATCTTTCTTCGGTATCTTGACAAGGTACCCTTCTTCCCAGTTTATTAGAACTAGTGCTTCCTCCCAAATTTTCATGAAGAGAATATGGAGCATCTACGCAGTTATTTCTATATCTGACTTCAGTGCCATGATCAGCTGGTACACTGACTGGCCGTGCTGACTTGCAATACTTGATTTGTCGAATGGCCATTCCGATTTCTTTGATCGTGAGTGAGTCGATATTTATAGGGAGATCCGTAGATACTGCTTCGATGACTGGTAAATTCAGCGGAGCCGGTTTATTTAAGAGCTCTTTGAAGTGCACTACTCATATGTTCCGTTTCTTTTGGGTCCCAGTAATTGGTTTGTCATCTTTGTTCTTGATTGGTAGTTCCAGCTAACTTCGTTGTATAATACAGATGTCTTAATGTTTTCTTCTCTTGCAATTTTTTCCGCTGTCATTGCTAGGTCTTCCACATATTTCCGTTTATCCAACTTAATGCTCCTCGTCACTTGTTTGTTGACTTCTGTGTATTCGGCCTGTGACATGGTTCCCTCCATCCTTGTTCAGCTGTTATTGATTACTATCTTCTTGCTCCTCCTTTCTTCGATCTTATTCAGAGTACCAACAGAAATCCATTCTTTATGTTGTTGTTTCTTGTGACCCAAAACCTTCTGAAATGTTGAAGTCATTGTTTCTTTAATCTATTTCCAGTTGTCCTCCATCTTAGTTCCATCTTTTTCTAGTAGATTATGAAATGCTTGGAATTTATTGTTCAGAGTTATTTTGAATTCTTTGAGTTTGTTAGTATCCTGGAGGAGGGCTGTGTTAAACTTTTGTAATACTGCTACTCTAGTTGTCCAGTGCTTCTCCGGCTTCACTTTCATTTTGGCCACCACCAAATGATGATCTGAAGCTATGTCAGCTCCTCTCCTTGTTCTTATATCTTTCATGGTCCTTCTGAACCTCTTATTGATGCAGACGTGGTCGATTTGGTTCTCTGTAATATGGTCCGGTGAAACCCATGTAGTTTTGTGCATACGTTAGTGGGAGAATTTAATGCCACCTATAATCACTTTGTTGAGGGCACATAAGTTTTCAAACCTATCGCCGTTTTCGTTCCTCTCTCCCAGTCTATGTCGTTCCATCATGTCTTCATATCCGGTATTGTGCATTCCAACCTTGGCTTTGAAGTCTCCCATCAGAATGGTCAGGTTCTCAGCTGAGCATTTTTTGATGATTGACTGCAGCCTTGTGTAGAACTGGTCTTTGTCGTCTTAGTGGCTGTCGTTGGTGGGTGCATAGCATTGGATGACATTCACTGTAATTATCTCCTTCTTTGTCTTGAAGGATGTTATGATGATCCTAGGTCCATGAGGCTTCCACCTTATAAGTGCCTCCCATACTTCTTGGGACAACATTAGAGCTACTCCTTGTATGTGTGAGGCATTTCCTTCTTCGTGGCCGGAGTATGAAAGCACTTCTTCTGATGATAAGCTTTGCTGTCTAGCTTGTAACCAATGGGTTTCGCCTATTCGATATATCTTCAGGTTGTATTTGTTCATTTCTTCAGCTACTGCATGCTTTTTCCTATCTCCCACATCATGCGGACGTTCGGCATACCTAAATTAATTGTCGCTCTGATTGTCAGAAGGGATATCGGCCTTGTGACCTGCGAAGAAACTCGACTTTCACCATGAGGCGTCATAACTCTTCGAAATAAAGACCTTCCAACTCACAGGACAGAGTTAAAATGGTTTAAACGTTTTTTTTCTGTTTAGCGACTACTAACATGGTTGTTTTTACGGGATAGGGTTGTTAAGATCATGCCCAACCCTTCTCCTTTGTTCGAGGTTGGGATTGACAGTAACCCCAGGGGGATTCCAAGTAGAGTCATATATATATATATATATATATATATATATATATATATATATATATATATATATATATATTTGATATCAAGAATCGGTCTGAATTAGGCAACCACTGATCACCAAGAAGCACTGAATAGCTGTTTCGTCCTAGTATGCGATTCTTCAGTATTTTAGTTTCATAAAACTTCTATATGATGTTATCCTACCTCATTTAGACTATTACACAAATACCGTTGATCTATATGCACAGTTGTTTCTATACACACTATAATTCAATGTCTTAAAATTATCTTTTATCTGCATACACCGTATAGGCGTAATACATATCATCTATACTGTAGTTATGAAGTGAAATTCAAATAAATAAATCTTACTCTAAATTCGATATGACACTTTCTTGAGAGCTACCTTCTAAATTGAATGCTTTTGAGATTTTTAAAGCTCCACGTTCTTGATCTAACTAAAATTAAACAAAATATAGTTGAAATGCAAAATAAATTGGCAAGACTACCTTCTTCTAATTAAAAAGAGAAAAGCGTAACACCAACTAGATACAATTTGTTATATTTTTATTCTGTTGGGAGATGAATTATTTCTTTTATAATTCGACTCGAATAGCTATTTCAGATTCGAAATTATGTGCATACTTTTCATACCACCTAGATGTAAATTAGTAACTTGAAAGAGTTATTTTTAAAGATACCGTTTAAAAATGCATATACACTCATGCATTGAAGGAAGTTGTAGAGCAGGAAATAAACTTTAATTTTCTCAATAGTCAGGGACTGGGTCTGAAATATTATGCGTAGTACACGTTTTGGTGAAAAGTAAATGAATATGTTGGCTAATTGCTTTAGGTCTTGCGTTAATATTATATTGCTGAGATGCGTAGCTAACGCAGAATCATAAATATTAGTGGTGAGAGTTTACCTAGGAAAAAATGCGGACTAAAATATGTGATGTTGTCTAGAAAGGAAATGAAAACCTCGTGAATGAACCATACAGAATGCAGGACAAACATACAAAATAAGTATACTACTCATGTTTAAGGTAATAAAATTAAATGAAACATTTTCTTTTCAACGAACTGATACCAAATACTGAAGTTAATTATAAATCTGAAATTAATGGTCGTAATAACAAACATAATGGCGTCAACTAGCAGTTTAACACGATGTGTAAGTCAAAATCGTAGGATGAATGGATATGTTACAATCTGTACATGAAATGATTATGTACATGAGTTGGAAAAAACTGAATAAGTTGAGCCTCATATTGGATAGAAAATATATCGTAATTAAAACATAAATTAAATTCAGTCTATGACGTGGTCATGAATACAGATAGTTGAAGTATACTGACGCCCGACAATAGTGGTATTCCTTGATTTGAAAGCAGCTTTCTAATAAAAAACTAAGAGATCCTAAGAGAAATCTGTCATTAAAAGGTGCACCTCAGAAGTGCATCAATACAAATATGTCACTTTAAGACTAATCGAGGATTATCAGCTACACCTGATCATATCGAGCGGATTAGTTGAGTGCGTTGACCACTTTACCTAGTTCAGAAGCCACATCAGCCCACCCCACCCCGTGGGTCAGCGTCTAACGAAATGTCGGCATGAAGTTCATTTGGTTTTTGTCAACTTCATTCACTTATTGAGTAGGCGGGATATCCTTCTCCGAAACACAGGATGAGCATACTGCCCACCAATCAGCTCTGTATTAACTAATGGCTGTAAAAGTGGGCTAGAAAAATAAAGACAAGCATCGATTATAGGCCTTTCCCTTTAAAGCACAGCTTATATATTCCAGAACGACTAAGTAAGATATTCTGATGTTAGTCACAGAGTACTACTAGGTAAATATGGCAAAATGGTTAGTGAGGTTGAGTCTTCAATGATTGAAGAGAAGATGAATACCGATATACATAAAACCTTACTTGTAGTTCTTCTAAATGTTGTACTTGATAATTTAGTTTTTCATTTTCTTTAAGTAAACGTTCTCGCTCAGCTACCAGCTCATCAATAAAATTAGTATCTCGATCACGATATCTAGTTTCTAATCTTTGAACTGATTCTGTCTGTAGAAAGCACATATAATGCGAATAAAAGAGATAAATACTATTTTGTAATGTGAATTATTAAAATACAATCAATTGACTACCTCTATAACTGAGCTATTCAGACCACTACCGACAAGCTACTTAGTGGTTAATCAATGAAAATATCCTTGTCCTGGAGGGAGTCTGTCTCTACCCGAATAGCTTAGTGGTAACTGTAGGAGAATGCGAAACAGAGACTAGAGACCGGATTCACTTGAGGTACCTGAAAAGAAAACTAGGTTATAGATAGTCTTAAGGTACCGAGGTGTAACTATAGTAAAGGAACAACAACTTATGGCCGGTCACATACGACCTTTCATGAGTAGTTTTAGACGTGTACTTGTTAAGGCCTTACTACTCGAGATGGAAATCCGAGAAGCTGATTATTTTTAACCTCGTATTTCTATTGTGAGTATCCTCGACAGTGCTAGTTGGTTGAGGGAAACAATTTACTGCCGTCACATCAGAGTATAATCATTAGTTCGACTCTCTCCCGGAACCATGTATTTGTTGTTTCTTGTCTTATCTAAAAGAATAACTATTCCAGTCAACATAAACCAATAGGTTCATCACAAAATTCAACCCCTACCACCATGCAAAGGTAGCAGCTACGATCGGGAAACTCTTATAGTAATTATTAACGATAGTGGTAGATGACTAGAGGAATTCATTATGCACTAACAGAAGAATAGAGAATATTCAGCGAAGGAAACCTTCTTTTAGACTATGTTACATTAGCCGTACAACCGTATATATAGTAAAATCTCCCAAGTAAGCATCTATAATGAAATAAAAATATTACAACAGACAATAAATTCATCTAATGTTTCGATACTTATCCATCCTGTTCTTAATTCTTGATAGACAGGACTGAAAATAACTAACATTTGTTCAAATTCCAATAGTTATTTATTACAATGTCCTAGTGAATACTTCAGTTGGATCGAGTTACAGCGTTCCTCCATCTAACTGATGGTAGTTACGAAAACACTGGTATTGTAAGTGTGGGACTAAATTTTTACTTTAACTGATATGGCGCGCTACGACTGAGTTATTCAAGCTTTCTATTAAACACAACAAGAAACTTAAACTCAATGCTATCTATAACTTAGAGAAGTCTACCTTAGTTAATCATTCATGGAAAATGTAGAATCTAGCACATGTGGGCATATGTCGAAGTTGCTAAACTACATTAGCATGAGATCAAATTAACACGACAATAGAATAAAACGAGGGAAATAAAACAAAAGTAAGCACCAAAGAATAATGGAATTTAAGATCTACAAGATATAAAAGAACTTACTTAGTGAGTATAATCCTTGGTAATCGTGAAATGTGATTATGAAAAAAAGGCAAAAGTTTTTTAAATGGATGCTTTAGATTATTTTAAATATAGCTTTCAATCATTTCCACATCCTGAGTAAAAAAGATTTACACTTTCCAAGAAAATTAAAGAGATTATGTTCTAAAGGCTACTTCAGAAAATGTTTGAAAGTATTAAAAAGAATATCGAGTAGAAAAGGTGTGCATCTTTACGAGAACAATGCATCCCATGAAAATGGAATGGTTTAGAAAGTAACGTTTCGATGAAAAATGCAAAATGTTTTAATTCAATGAACGTTTCTAACTTACTAATTTCCGTTTGGCATCAGTTTCTGTTTGATGTAGGCGAAGTTTTAATTCATTAATTTGTTCTTGTTGTCTAAGAATAATCTGTTCAGCACGAATACGTCGATCTTCAATCTACAATACATCAAAATATACTATATAAACATGGGTTTTATTATCGTTACCGATATACGATAAGAAACGGCTGAATTAGGAATTAATATTTTATATCATCACTCAGAAATGCTCTGAACTTCATATTACGAAATGATCTGGGTTAGACAAAATATATATGGTGAAACTAAGAGTTGGAGAATGACATGAATTTCTACGATAAAATAAAAAGAAAGTGAGTAAAAACTAACCTCAGAAAATGCTGAGTTTCCTCGTGTACTTTCTGTAGAATTAGATTGAATCTGTAACGCTTCCAGTTGAGCACGAGTGTCATTTAATTCTAATCGACAATCCTTAATAAAAAAAAAGCATGATTTATGATGATAAGAGGTCGACGCTAATAACATAATATGATTATTCAAATTCGACATGAAAATATGAACTAATTGTTTACAATTTTACCAACAAGCATAATCTAGAAAACCTTTGGTTAACTCTTTAAATGTTTCTTTTTGAAATTCCCTCATCAACTCCAAAGAGGTAATGTAAAATTCGCAAATATAACTCCATCAAGTTTTACTACTAATCAAAACCAATTATAATTTTCATACATATACTAATAAAAATCATGTTTCACTGTTGTATCACGTAAAAAAGAATTGCCTCCTTAAATATTTTGCCACACATGGTTGAAAGTTTAATATAGACATTTCAGCAAGTTGATATTTCCAGAGAACAATAAGTTCAAAACAATTTGCAAATTTTAGTGCACACTTCACATGCATTAACACTTTGTATAATCCAACCCTTTAAGATAAACATTAAAAGACTAGTTTACATATATATTTTATACTTACTTTTAATTGACGATCTAATTCAGTTATATATTCTTGTAAATTTTGGCGGTCATCCTCCAGTTCCTGAATTAGACGAGATAATTTGGATTGCTCAAGACGACTAGAAGTTTCTGTGTTGGACAATTCCTCTTTCAATCGATTGATCTCCACCATCAAAGCACTACATGTATCAGGGACAGTTATAGAACACTGGGAAAGAAACAGTATAATTTTAGAATTTCACTACAAGTAAGTTGAACGTACGGCACTTTGATACGATGATGATAAGTTTATAAGAATAATATTATTGATTATGATATTTCACAGATATTGAGTTTCAAAACAATATAACGCAGAGAATTCTACAATTGTTAGCAAATCACAAATAATAAAAAGTAAATTATCAAGTTATATACCTATCATCCGATAAAGATCTGACCAATCTAAAACTTGTTATTTTTTAATTTCACGCTAAAGTAGCTAATAAACATACGAAATAATTGATCTCATCATACGCTAGTTCGCACAAGTTATAAAGTTTAAATCCTATCGTGATCACGATTGATTCTATTAAGACCTCAGAAAGTCTATTAGTGTACGTATTTGGCCTATACATCTTAAACGCGTACGACCTATGAGGTGAAGTCAGAATGAAATGGCTATTATTTATAATACCTGGTAAGATATAGTCTGAATTCAATTACTTGTCAAACCATGTTAACTTCAGATTAATATTATCAGTAGATAATTGTTCTATTCATGAACATACTTAGTCATGTATGACTAATGAAGGAAGGCAATCTAAATTTCATAGTGGTTGAAGAAAATATGAACTGATTTTATCATAAGCAGTCATTAAAGTACTGTAGTATTATTATGTAACCAGGCAGACATAAAAAAAGATGTAAACACTGCTACAAAACGTTCAAATTACAGCACCCCATGTCAGCATGGCGAAAGCTAATCAACAAGAAGAGAAGCATAAAGACGAAGACAATCGATCAGTAATTTACTCGGTCAGAAACAAAGTCCAAATATCAGTTGTCAATTACTAATTTAATTAATCACCAGTCAGTCATCATATGATTACATTTGTTTATTATATTTCCCAATTTATTACTAGTCTAGAAACTGAATAAATTATCAAAATTTATGCATATTTACCTACTTATCTGCCAAACTGAAAATGCACATGAAGCTTCAAAGCGTTTTAACCATTAAATCTAAACACTAAATCAAAATATATACCACTTGATAAGATCAAAGTCATTGGAAACTTTGAACAGAATCCGATCAGATACTACTTAAAAACCACACACAAAAGAGCTACAGTAGATACAGCAATAAATTAAAAATTAATCAGAATTAACATGTCAGGTAGTTTGAGGTAGTTTGCAAGAAGCTCTGCGCAACCTTGGTTTCGCGCTACTTATCACTAATAAGCAAACCGTAACTACAACCTAGAAACAACTGGTACAACCTATGTGGTGCGGAATCCCAAATATATATATTATATTAGCAAATGAAAGCCCCAAGGATTGCTTCATCTACAATCTCTCTCAACAGCTTACTTACGCCTGTGCAGAATCCCATTAACAATTAATTCATTAAATATTTATCTGAGACTCGTTGCGAAGTTAAGATTACCCACTTTAAGAAATATGATATTAGTAGTTAAAGAAATTGGGTGGCATGGCTCCAATTGAACCTGTGACTTCCAAAATAAGTAAAATGGTCAAAACATGCAACAAATTCACTACTTATTACTGATTTCGGTGCCGAATCAAACCAGTCCTGAAGCAGCATTTTACATTTGGATGAGAAGAATCGCATCCCAAACATGCTCACACTGATGCTTAAGGTAGTCAAACTATTCTGCATTTTATCAGCATCTTCATTCAATAGAACTATATCATTTGAATATCCTAAGTCAACAAGTTTATCTCCTGAAAGGAGGTCAACTCTCGAGAAATCAAATGATGAAAATGTTAACTCTAGAAGTATGTCAATGGTCAAATTAAATAAAAATGGGGATAGCGGACAACCTTGACGAACACCACTTGAACTAATCAATTCCGACGACGATCCGCCATAAGCTCTTACTCGACATGTAGTGTTCGAGTAGAGAGCTTGTATAAGGTTAATGTACTTCACTCGTACGCCTTTCAGTGATAGACATCGCCACATAACCTTACGATCGATAGAGTCAAACGCCGCCTTAAGGTCATGGAAAACAACCATTGTTGGACGTCTAAAAGTGTGTCTATGTTCGAAAACCTACCAAAGTGAGAATATTCAGTCTATACAACCACGTCCAGGTCTGAAACCACGTTGGTTCTCTCGAGTTTGCTCTTCACGAGCTTTAATTAGACGTCGAAGTATTATTGAAGCCTACATTTTAGACACTATACTCGTTAAACTGATTCCTCGGTAATTGTCACAAGAGGACTTGACCTTTCTCATAGATTGAAACGATTAGCGTTCAAGACCAGTTCCCAGATTCCAGACTAGATCTCAGTTAATCTCGCTGTTAAAATTGGACCACCGTCCTTAAATATCTCAGGGGTTAATCCATCAGGTCCTGCTGCTCCGCCTCGTTTAACATTCCCTATAGCCTTCTCAACCTCACTAACACTTGGGGGACCAATATTAATTTGCCATTCAGATTGCTCGGGGATGGTGGGAAACTAGGATGACGCCGAAGATCAGTTGAACTGTTCCCTGAAGTGTCCTTCCCATCGGTCTAATCTTCTGGATTGACAGTGAATAATGTGCCCATCCTTTTCTGAAATAGTTTCACCTACAGTCGGATTTCTGATACCGATTTCCGTGATAAGTCTGAACAATAGCCTATGTCTTTTCCATCTCTTTAGCTTTCGCCACCCACCACTGCTCATGGTCATTACGCGAGCTTTTAGCCAGCTTGTGTTTAAGTTGCCTTCGCTCCTTATCGTGTTCAGAGCCAAACGGAGTGTGTTGTCGAGCATCCATCACTTCAGTAGATGCAGCTGAAATCCACTGATTTCTCTTAACCTTTTGGTTTAGTTTACTAGTAGATATCACTGTTGTTTCGACACCTTTTGTATATCATTCCAAGCTGACTCAGGATGGGTATCGTTTACACAGTTGACTAATTGATTTTCTAGTTATTCCTGAAATGTATTCTTGACTTTTTCATCATTAAGTTGAACTCTGAGACGAATCCTTGCCGTGGATCTTCTACGCAAAGTGAGACGCAGACTAATACTCGCTCGTACGGAAGCATGATCTGAATCTAAACATGTACGCCAAAATGAGCGGCAGTCTATTCGAGTCCAGCGTTGATTTGATTGTGGAGGTCGCCATGCCAACTGTCGTTTCTTATGCTTAAAGTTGGTGCTTGCGAGAAATAAACAGTTATCTGAACAGACGGTCGCCATTATCTGTTCATTGAACCTCGACACCATAGGATCCACCTAGATGCCTTTCGGTTTTGTTTAGTCTACCTTCTTGAGCATTAAAATCACCAACCACTATTACTACATCAGTGCACTTAGCTTTTCGAAAGTCAGAAAGCTTTTGTAAAATTTATCTTTTACTTCATCTGAGAAAGTAGCTCTAGAAGTTGAGTGACTCTTGCTAATCCTAGCAAATCAAGATTAGGGTTGTGAAATAGTTGGTTGTAAAGGGAAAAGTCAGTGAGAAATAGGATTTAAACCTATGATTACCGTTTGGTTTGAGACAGGATTAATTAATTGCACTTCTATAATGACATTTTCAATAGAAACCAAGGGATCTATTCGAAAACGAGGAGACGCTGGAGTTGGATACTTACACTTTGTGACTTCAAGGAAACCCCCTACCCACAATCCGAATTGAATCATGAACTGATTTTAAAATGTAGTCCATATCGCAAATACAACCTTAGCGTAACCCTAAATCCTACACGTAAATGTAATCCTAACACCAAACCCCAATGATTACGCTAAATCTCAAACCTGAAACTCAGTAATAATCTTGAATATCAACCGTCAGGTATTAGAAACTGCCAGGAATTTATTTCTCATAAGTACGTTTATATTACATTTTTTGTCTAAATCAGTGTACTTATTTATAATTAGTATGCTTAAGTTTTGGCATAGTGACATAGAAACAGCTTTTCGAAACGTCAATTCCACTAATTTACCCCTTTAAAACCAAAGTCAAAATAAACTTACTTCAGAAATACTATCCATTTTATTGACAAAACTATTTAACTGTTCCAATAAATCAGTTTCACGCTTTTTGGCTAAATCAAGCTCATTGGTGAGTGAAACAACCTTTTCTTCCGCTTTTTCAACACGACTTTCCAAGCCACATAACAACACAGAATTATCATCAACAAGCGGAGTAACTGACGCTTTTTCTTGTTGTAAACGAGTAATTACTAATCGAAGCTGCTCGATCTCATCAAGATAAGCTGCTTCCATTTCCTTTTTTAGTTCCAACTTTCTTAACAGACTGTGGTTTTCTTGTAAGAGACTCTAAGAAATGCATAAAAACGAATAAATTTACTTTACCAAATTGTATAAGGGGAAAATAACTACATATGGAAAGACAATATCAATTAGATAAGAGACTGTTACTTAGTTAAGTTTTGATACAAGTGGCAACCAAAAGAAATATACGCGACACGAATAATAATATTGTGGAAAACTACAGTGTGACCAGAATAAGAATACGTAAAGGTAGATGATCCTTTAAATCAATGAGTCGATATGCAATCGTTTACACACATAACTTCAGTTGATTAATCCAGTGCTATTGGTGAATAACTACTATAGGTAAGTTAAACAAGGTATCTTTCCTGTGCTATATTTATTGAACTGCTCCAATTATACTTTTCAGAAGAAAACCATAATCTGAGCAGTTATTGGCTGATTTGAAACAGAATCCAGGTATAGAAGTGTATTTCAGGGTATAATGTGAAACGCCCCCCAAATGCATGAAACAAAAGTTTCATAGACTAAAGATAAACAATGTGTCAAATATACTCGGTAATATGTAGGCCAATTAGCTTCCTGCGCGAAGATATCTATAACACAGATATAGTAAAGTGATATATATTAAAGATAAATTCAAAACAAGAACATTACAAATGCTTCCTAAATGTTATAAATGCGGCATTACAAAAACAAATATAATTAGCGTAATAAATCGACAGTTCTCAATAAAGCACTTCCTACTGAGAAATTTGCTGAACCGACGAGGTTCAAGATGATCCAGAAATTACAATAAAGGTTGATAAACAATCAAAGCAAAGGAAGTAAGATAATATAAAAAACCAGAGCAGAGGACTGTGTAGCTAGAAGATGGAGGAATAAAATGTTCAAGATCAAGTCTCATGACATCCAGGCCATCCGTAAAAGTGAAACAACAAATATCAAGATAAATTAAATATGGTAGTAAATAAGGATTCAGAATAATGCTAAGGTCAAGGCAGAGGATGAACTTATTAAGTACACATAGGAGGGTAATCAGTGAGAAGAAGGATTGCAAGATGTAAAGTTCACAAATCTAGGTGAATGGAGTACATTCAGCAATCGGGTAATTTACGTTAAAAGAATAGACTCACAAACATACAATTCACTTTCTGTTCATTAAAGATTTCAAAGACGAAAAAATATACCAAGAAGCTATAGACCAAGCACCCAAACTACTTCATCTAACACCAAAAATCTGAGTAGAGTAAGTGAAACAAATATCTCAACTGTTTCAGTCATACAAAAATTTAGCGTTTCATACTGTCTACTTCTATCAATGGCATATTTTCTAATTTCTCAACAAGCGAGTAATGTCGTGATTATGAAAATGACTAAATCATATTATCGTTAAACTTGTTTAGTATGTAACCATACAGTAGAAAGAGGTGTACTGATATGTTTAGTGCTCAACACACCAATCAATCGAAGCAATTGAACTAAAACCGGTATAGATCAACCTATATTAACTGAGCACACCAAATTACTAACGAAAAATCCACTGACAATTAGACAATCAATAATCTCAAGAAAATTTACTTTCAGGCAATTAAAATTTGAAGACTTATGTTAAATTCTGTCCAATTTTTTCATCTTTAGACGGTCATTATGTCAACTAAGCTCAACAAATAGTTAGTTAGCTGAGTGGAATTCTGACTAAAAGCAGTAATCAAAAATGCCTACAGTGAAAAGTGCATAATAATTGACAATAAACAACAAAAACTTACATCCATTCCAATTCCGCAAGAAATCTGTTAAAGTGAAAAGGTTGATTAGTGCTAGAAATTAGATCTTAAAATTAACAGTCTTTCATAATAAATCGAGTACAGTAGCATCCAAATACTTCGACTAAAAATAGTGAATAGGTACAAACCATGTAAGAACTGTCGTAAATTTACAAAGGTTTGCAGGAAAGAGTAAGGTGCTACAATGCTCAAAATATAAGGGAAAATGAATAATTATTCCACGACTGTAAATAGATTAAAGGTGTCACCTAAAGTGGTTAGACATTGATTATGATTAATTCATGAACACAGAACAAAATGCTTGCACCTTCCTATACGGCTGTGGTCAATAACTAATGATCTAAGTTTGATGTTATGCCTTGATGTGACCACCTTTGACATTCTCAATCAGTTACAACGTAGAACATGGTACTTGCGTACATCAGTTCAAGTTGCCATGC
Organism: Schistosoma japonicum; assembly: GCA_025215515.1. Classification (NCBI taxonomy): domain Eukaryota; kingdom Metazoa; phylum Platyhelminthes; class Trematoda; order Strigeidida; family Schistosomatidae; genus Schistosoma; species Schistosoma japonicum. The sequence goes on from CM046068.1 coordinate 4,446,198, forward strand.
CTCAATCAGCAGATAGAGATTAAATTATCGGACCAAATTCCAGAGGAGGGGATGTAGTAACAGAGTAAGTACTAATGGAAAGGCATAGAGATTAGAGATGAGATTTGAGATAAAAAGTGATTCAGTAAACAGAAAATTATAATAAGCTCAAAAATTAGAATTTGGAGGAAGATAAGGAGTGGATGCACCTGCCCCATTGCAATCGATTTTGAGCCATATCACCTAAAGTCTCTAACCATTTGTTACGATCATCGTGTGGGCCCCAACCAGGTGGTCTACATCTATTAACATGGCTCAGCCCAATTGTCAATGACTTCATGGATTGGTGCCATATTTTCGTTTGGCCACCCCTAGCTTTCTTCCAGCCTACTCCTACAACAGACAACATTGCTCGTTTCGGTAGACGGTGGTCAGGCATACGTAACACATGTCCTAACCACCTTAGCCGGTGAAGATTCACTACTTCATCAATAGGCTTACCGTATTTACCTAGTACTCTGTTCCTAACCCACGCATTGCTTACTCGGTGGTCCCAGCTGACACGAGCAATGTTACGGAGACATCTATGATCAAATACTAAGAGCTTACGAATATCCTCTATCCTAAATGACCATGTTTCGCATCCATAAAGTAAAATGGATCTGCTGCACAGTAAACGCGTCCTTTCGTCACTAAACGAATGTCTCGCCTACGCCACAAGTGACGCAGGTTGGTAAAAGCTGATCGGGCCTTATGTATACGGGCCGAAATTTCATCGGACACCAGACCGTTAGGACTGATGAGGCTCCCTAGATAAGTAAAACGGTTAACACATACAATAGTTTCACTCCCTATCACTAACTTTGGTGCCGAATTAAGCCAGTCCTGAAGTAACATTTCACATTTGGATGGGGAGAATCGCATCCCAAACATGCTTACGTCCATGTTTAAGGTAGTCAACAAATTCTGCATTTTATCAGCATCTTCACTCAGTAGAACTATATCATCGGCATATTCTAAGTCAGTAAGTTTATCTCCTGGAAGGAGGTCAACCCCAGAGAAATCAGACGATGACAATGTTAACTCTAAAAGTATGTCCATGATAAAATTAAATAAAAATGGGGATAGCGGACAACCTTGACGAACACCACTTGAACTAATCAATTCCGACGACGATCCGCCATAAGCTCTAACACGACATGTGGTGTTCGAGTAGAGAGCTTGTATAAGGTTAATGTACTTCTCTCGTACGCCTTTCAGTGATAGACATCGCCACATAACCTTACGATCGATAGAGTCAAACGCCGCCTTAAGGTCAAGGAATACAGCTATTGTTGGGCGTCTGAAAGTGTGCCTATGTTCCAGAACCTGCCTAAGTGTGAATATTTGGTCTCTATATCTTTATAATGAGATACCTTCCTTAACTCTTTTACTTAGGCTATGAACTGCAAATTTCTGCCTTCGACTTTTTACTTATATGTCACTGACGTCAACGATGGTAATTTACGAAATAATGTCCCTGGTCTACTAGACTCACGCTTCAAACTGCATAATGGAGCCTTAAATGCATGAACCCTATGTTAAATACGGCTGCAGATTTCTCCCGCTAAGACCTAAAACTCTCGTGCCAAAGATGCATACTGTCTCTGAAACATGCATAAAAGATCCCAGTGTGGTATGAGAGCTAGGAACAATCCCATCCGACTGGCCTTGATCGCTGATCGTTCGAGCGCATAAGAAAGGACTAAAGTCATCTTGTTGTAACCAGAGAAAGGGGTTATCTTGCTTAACATAGTGTAAAATACTAGCTTTAATAATGATCAGACGCTTAGCTAGGATTCGTGCTCAACTGAGGTCAGAGCTACTGAAATGGCCAAACTGATCAAACCGAAGTAAGTAGAGCAGTGTTTATCGGTTTGCAACTATGTACGGTTTTATTAGTCGGTTATATGAATATATTTAGTAAAACTACCTAGATGCAAAGTTCAAAACAACTTCAGTAACTAACGCACTACTGCTAACTAATGAAAACTTTTCTCCAAAATCATAATCAAAAATCTCAAACAACCAGTAAAGTGTAAATAAAGGAGAAAACTTATTAGTGAACAAAATGTGAATAAAAGCGACAATACAACACTTTACGCCTTTTTCGCCTCTCAGATGTAAATAAATAGACATGTCTATTTATTTACACATTGACCTCACATTAAGTTATCTGGTTCGGTTAGACGCGTCTACAAATTCACACTTTATTGCTATATAGCCTACTTTTGCCTTTATTTACACCACATAGTCTCAGATAGTCAGTCTACTTTCGCTTTGCAGCCTTATTAGATGACGTCTTCTATTGGAAGGCTGCCGAGTGTTGTTTATTTTTACTCTACCTAGGACCCGTTGTTCTGAAGAATGTTCTAACAAAGCCCCTGTATATACATTTTAATCACCTAGCCACATGTTTTTACAAGTCAAGTCATCCTAAGTTGTATAGTCGTCATAAAGAGGCTATTAGGAGAGATTTAAATAATTTTTTAATAGAATACAAATAGTTACAGTGCCAAGTACCTTGTATACAATGTACATTGTCTTAAACATATTGCAGATGATGTAAGTGTACATGGAAACCTACATTCTTATTCTGCCTTTCCTTTTGAGTTGTATATGCGTAAAGTTAAGAGTAAAGTATATTGCGGATACGCTCCAGCTAAACAAGCTGTCCAGTGTTACACAGACGAAGTTTATTTTCTGCAGTAGGCTGCAAGTGACGGAATCAATTATCCCGACTGAAACAGTCATAACTTTTGACTGCAAGAAACAGGTTGTTAAGTATAGAAAAACTTTTTTTCCTTCTCTACCCAACAATGTAGTCATTGTTAATGGTAAGCGTGGATTAATAACAATAAACCAGAGAGTATGAATTATTAAAATTTAGGCCGTGCTTTAATGCGAACGACATCTTTAGCACACCATTCTCATCTAGTGACATAGGTATTTTCATGTGCTGATTTGTTAGTAATGAATACATGTATATAGATATAACTAATGTCTTATGTAAGTGTACTTCCGTAAGTCAAGTAAGCAATGAAGTAATTATATCACTTCTGCATACATTTATTCAATTTCTTAGCATCAACAGATTTCTTATGCAATTATTAACGCCATCACGAAGAAAACTCTTGGTGTACAGTCACATTAGCTGATCAACGAGAAGTTATGTATATATCCCAATAACATCGATATCGACATGGGAAAATTACTGGAGGCAGATGAAAATTGGCGTCCTATTAAATGCGCGGTACTGCACCACCTTGATGACATTGCAGCCGCCAGTGGGCTAATTTCACCTTTTACAAAAGTAATTGGTTACCACCAATCGACTGGTGATGTCACACTTCTTCAGCTTAAGCAGAAGCGTTGATGGTAAGCTAAGTCTTTTATAAAATGATTAGCAGAGAAACAATAGAACGCAAGGCAGATTACATTTATGATTCTGTCTACTTAGAAGTAGAAGAAATGCAAGCTGGGTGCAGCTACGTTCAATATCCCAAGATAAGTATCTTCGAAAAGTCAGTGTCGCCAATCACAAAGTAACCCCATTACCTAGATTAATGTATTTACATATATCTACCAGATCGTCAAAGATGAAATCAACACCATGAAATTCAGCTTCTTTACCGAAACAAAAATTAATAGATGAGTAAGTGCTTTCCTATTATGTTTGCTATGATAGTTTCGCGAAATCGGATAACAATATACAGAAAATCCTCAATATATTGACGGATTTATCTGGGAACATCGTTCAAGTGGTGGGGCTCTTGAAAACATCAGACAGAGAATCAGGGACGAAACAATTTTAAACTGAGTTCACAAATCTACAAATTTCTCTACCAACGGAAGAGAAAGTTGAATCACTAGTGACATCCTTAATACAAGAAAGTAGACGAGGTAATTTCGTAAGAGCTTATTCTATGATAATGCAATTTTGTTCTAGATGTCACTGACGTGTGACGACTGCAAGACTTCGATGAAGTATATTCTCGATATTTTGCAACCAGCAATTGCCGTAAAGTTCTTTTTACTTGGCATTGCACATAAAAGGTCTATTTTGACTTTGAAGTTTTATAGATCTATCAGAAGTAAGACAACTTTAATAGAATTCTAAACTACGAGATGCGTTGACATCAAAGTTCTTGTAGTCGACAATGACTGAGAAAAGTCTAATCAAGACTTACGATATGGCAACGCAAGGGTTCCCTCACGATATGACAAACAAATTCAACAAGTAATATATCCGTTAGTAGAAGGATAAATCAACCTCAGCATCAGCTTCGGTATGTTTAACGTTAAGCTGTTTAATTTACATACTTAAAAACCACATCATGTATGTCTTAAATGAAAATCAGACAAATTACTTGCCTATATGCATTTTATTCTCATGCATCTACAGATACTAAAAGAAAAGACGGTGACCATCAGTCGGATCTGCACTAATCTGTTACTGCGAACACTTTCTTAGATAAATATCTTCGATATGACGATTATTTTTTTTACCTAGGTGTTTTTCCTACAGAATTACGTGTGTGTGTAGTAGTATGCAGATCGAATGGAGCTTCGCAACTATTACTTACATAGTGATATTCACCATACTTATTATCCTTAGAGGTTGTCGTGGGATGAGGGGGAAATACTTATTATTCTGGTTACGAATACGAATCTTGACAGTATGCGGCTGTTTATTTGAACAATGTACATTGTAATCTAACTGTATGCCAATAAATAGTATACACATAAACTTGTGAATTCTCATTTACGTTTAGAAATTCGTAAACGTACATTCTTGAAGTAAGCCTTTACAGTAGTTGACAGAAACCAAATATTTGTGCGAAAAGTAGGATAGATAATGACTGTGAACGATGAGCTGGCTAGGCTGTGAAAATGTAGGCTGCAAGGCAAAAGTAGACTGTACTGTGTACATTTGGGTGAAAAGTAGACTACAGAGTGCAAATAAAGGCAAAAGTAGGCTATATAGCAATAAAGTGTGAATTTGTAGACGCGTCTAACCGAACCAGATAACTTAATGTGAGGTCAATGTGTAAATAAATAGACATGTCTATTTATTTACATCTGAGAGGCGAAAAAGGCGTAAAGTGTTGTATTGTCGCTTTTATTCACATTTTGTTCACTAATAAGTTTTCTCCTTTATTTACACTTTGCTGGTTGTTTGGAACATAATGTGCAAAAATTTGATGTTTTATCAATTAATTCCATTTTCAACATACTCGATGACTTAAAGGTGTCTTACAGATTTTATTTTATTTTTAATCAGAAAGATATGGTCAACAAAACAAAATTTAAACTATCAACCTGATTGTCGCTTGACTCACGAAAACACAGTGATTGGAAGCGCAAACACAGCGCCAAACTTTCAAATATCGCCAGGCACTAGAACAAACTGCTGCTGCTTGAGGTTCAAGTGTAGGTTTCTAAAAATGTTTCTCGTTATAAAAGATACGAAACTTGTTATCTTCTCTCTGAGAAGAAAAAAATTATTTAGGAGTTTAAAAAAAGAATAAATGGAGAGTTGGTTTTATGTCATTTTCTGAAGAACTTTTGTGGTATCAATATTTGCATGATTTATTTCTATGTGATAGTAGCCGATATCAAATTGACTATTTTCCGTATATAAGCATTAAACTGTTGTCAAAACGTCAGACAACGTTTGGCTATTGCATTTATGTACACATTGAACACATTGGCTTTTGATGATTTTTATTTCTAAACCCTACTTTCGATAGTTGTTACATTATTAAATATCCCATCTATTTTACGTTTCGACCTTTAATATACATCGATTGTGTTTATGATTTGTCGATGTTAGTCAATAGAATAATGAAGCATACAGTTATTGGTCATGTAATGAACATAAATGCCAATTTAAAACAAAGTTTATTATTCTATTATCTCTGTGTATCACAGTATAATAAGTTAGCGCAAAAATTGAACCCTTTTACCGCCCGACATGTTTTGTTGCTCTTGATTGTAAAAGTGGCTGGCTCCTGATATCAGGAAATATATTATTATTATTATTATTATTATTATTATTATTATTATTATTATTATCATATTTCTTGAATCACAGCTTTCTTCCATTAGGGACATTCATGAACTCGTGTTCGTCCATTCTACTAAAACTTAGCACGCATAAAGCCTCATTATAAAAGATTCAGCAAAGCGTACCAGGATTATGTTTTTAGAAAAGAATTCTAGTGTTTGCCTTTTCTGTTCATAAATACGTTAGCACGAATGTTGGTGTGAGCTTTTCATGTTCTAACTTACAGGGCTTTACAGGATGTTATAGGAATGCTACCATTATGTGAAAGCTTATTACCTTGACTTATGCAGTAGATTTTTAAATAGTAAGCTTGTAATGTATGCTATATATAGTCACTGTTTTAATGCATCGCTAAGTTTGACGTTTATAACTATTCCGCCGAGCGATATGAAAAAGATAATAGTATTTTTCCTTACCGGGTAAATCATTAGTTTTGATCAATGTAAAAGAATCAACATTGTCGTTTTGCTTTAGTTGAGATTATTACAGGTAAGATACTAAAGAGATCAAGTTCTCTCATCGATTTAATATTTCGTACTTATTTCATAAGCATCATGTGTTTCTTCGTGTTCCGTTGACGATTATTTAAATGACACGATTCGTTTATGAACGGATGTCGTATATGAGTTTCTACATGGCATTGCATCTATTTTCCGTTGGTTTTGTCCAGATTTTCAGCTTAATTTTGCCCATTATTTTGTTCTGAATAATGTCTTTCTTCTCCATTTTCTTTACAAAGTAGGACTTTCTAAAAGGTGAAAAAAATTATTTTCCACGAACGGGGTGTCGATTCTCTGGCGTGGAGTGTGATTGGTGTAAAGGTTGGTCCCACGGGGACATGTGCAAATAGACAACAAAATGCTGCATCTGTTTCTGGTTGTGAGCAGAGTGCTCTGTACGCACAGACTACAAGTATTTTAAAATAAATGTCACATACCATGAGGCAAAACAAGTCGGGGATTGTACTTAGAGTTAGTCCTTCAACTTTTATCACGATGGTGTGACTATGAATGTATACTATGCATTCTCCCCCTTCCTTTGATTATCTCGGCTAGTGCGATCCCGGGATTATCCATTTATGTTCATGTCAGTATCCAGTACCGAAGACGAACACCTTGATTCTGTTTTAAATGTAACTGATGGTCTAGTATTCAGAATCATTGTTCTGAGGTCTGACGTTTTGTTAAAAATCGAACGATCACTGATGAGCACAATCTTAAAAATGTCTCTTATTATATAGATTAAGGTGTCTTCCTTAAGGCAATTGACATTATAATTATGAATATAACTTAGACTGAATGTCATGGGCCTCTGGCATTTACTGAGCTGAAATGTTAGCAGATATATTCTTGGTGTTTGTTACATGAGACCTGTGTTTTGAGCGTCACTACCACTTCCGTAATAATCACTTACGACGCTTATGTTAACCGGATATAGGATGGTAGCAACGTTTTCCTTTGTGGTGATATGGACTTGGGTTGAGATAACTCACGATTGGCACGAACTGTAAATTCAGGAAGGGTGGTAGAGATGGTGGGTGGAAGAGGACAGGGTTGTGAAGTGCAAAGTAAGGATACGCTAAAAAAGGATATAAGTGAGCATATGTGACATTTGGTTCACAATAGTTGAACAATATGTTATGAGTTCTAGACGCATAATCATAAGCAGGAACATTTGTTATAGGGAATTGTCTCAATAGTAGATTTTCATGTCTAGATGGACATCTATGTTGGTGGTAAGGATAATCTCTATGGTTGTAGTGAATCATGCTACTATTCATTTATGTCTGTGATGGTATAAGTGACAGAGCGTGACTTTTGTATGCAGTATTGTCCTTCTTAACCAATAATAATTGGAACTCTGGTGCAGTAGACTGCCACTTCGTTTTTTAAGAGTATTTGTGTGGATTAACATGAGAATGGGAGAAGGGAAATCATTTCGAAGAAACTTCCAGCTTGCCTCAAGTTTTCTATGTCAAAGTCATTATGTTTACCAGACAGGTATGACATAGGGATTAGTTCTTGTAGGACAAACTGCATCTTGACTAGTGTTAATTTAGTGGTGTCAATCTCCACCTTATAAGCAGCACTATCACTGTTTTGATCGGCATTGTTGACGATCTTAACAAGTTGTGTACGGCTATCAACTGGTTGCTGATTGGTGATAAACACATCGTTGACGGATGTTTTAGAGTGTGTAGAGTAAAGACTATCAAATATTAGTTGCTAGTAATTACTACAATTTGGTTGTGTTGCTGACGGGTTAATAAGAGAAAATTGGTAGAGGGGATATCGCTCGGTTTAGGAGGACTAATATTAAACTTTGAGCGTTTGGTCTTAATGCATGACGTTTGGCTTATCTAGGATACTATAAGGTTGTGAGTAGAGTTAGGTGATACTGCAGGAGTGCTACTAAGGGTGTTATATATTTAGAAATGTGCAAGATATCTCGAAAGAAACAAAATAATCAGACCACGCGGAAAAAACGTTAATGTGTTCAAAGTTTGTACTGTTAGTACGTTATTTAAGAGGATAGGTTCAATGTCATGAATATGATCACGACGCAAGCCATAGAAATTGCCACCTCCGCTGTTCACAGATGGTGCATGTAGTCGCACTACATCTGTAAGCTGACAATAATGAACTATTTTTAAGAGGCATTTGTATGTTCCAGGTATTAATGAAATGCCACCTATGGTAATCAAATATATCACTACTATATATTACTATATATCACTACCACCATGAATCATTTCAAGGGAGGGTATATGTGGTATACCTGTGAAATACTAGGGCCGAAAGTAGCTTTTCTGATAAGTGCTTCTGCACGATTTGTAGAGATAAAGAGACAGTGATTATTTCTTGGTAATAGTATTAAAAGACTTACTACTGTCATGAGATGGAACAGAACTGTGAATACCAAGCCAATATAACTCTGTTTAATGTGAATGTCCGTGGTCACAAAATTAGTCTTGTTATCATTCCCTGAGTCGACGGGGTGATTGTGTCTGGAACAAGAACTTCAGCTGCCCGAAGCTGATTCCTGTGACATCAAGTTAGTTGGCAACTCTGCCACAAATCATTTGCATATCTTGAAATGTTATAGTCTTCTGAAATAAGGAGTAGCTGTTAATGAAATGGTTAGTATCTACAGAGTTAGTAAAGTGAAAAAAAATGGGACAGGACGAACTTCACTTGGTCTTACGTAATCTTTTGTAGATACACCAACACTGAGATTCGACTCTAAAATCCTGCTCTGGATGATAGTACATGACCCCATAGAGAGAAACGAAACATGCCATCAAATAAGGAAATCCTCTTGCCGATCTATTGATCGTTATGCGCCTCTTTGCATTCCTCGTAACAAACCTAAGCTCACCTCATAGCTAAATCGAACACTCGCAAAATTATCAGGGGTAAGCACATTGCCTGGAGCTTATGGTGACTCTCCTATGACTCGAGAGAACTGGTTTCAAATTGAGCCTCACGTAATAAATACACTGAAAATTAATTGGAATCGGTAAAACAATTTGACTGGCCTGATGATGTCTATGGAACCTAAGAATAATCTATTTCTTGGTTACATGAACAGAAAGGACGACCTGATGCTAAACTTGTTGGATCGAGACACAATGGTAGCATAAAACTCTCATCCTGGGGTTGATGATCCACTAGGTCTACTGGAAATTTCGATCCAATATCTCTCTAACTAATATTCTAACACGATTTATCAACCCTCTCAGATATTTTAAACGTTGGCCCAAGTGTTGTGAAGTTCGAGCTTCTCATCATCAAAGGGATACTGAGGTGCTTAAATCCACGTAAGTCTGCCGGCCTAAAGACCCAGAAGAGTGTATGAATCTACTATGTTTCTCCCATGGTTATCATCAGCTGCTCTCTGACTGTGGGCAGTTTACTCTCTCTGAGTAGAAAAATGGTGAGGTCATGTCTATGCATAAGGGAAGGTAACAACGTATGTTGAGTCTTTCATCCATCATCCTATTCCCTTGCTGTCCGCAGTAACGAAGGTCATGGAAAGAATCGTCAACGATTCCCACCGTAACTACTTTCGCAATAAATCTCCACTATTTGTATCACACCACGGCTTCTTTCCAAGCGGTCCCGTAACACTAACCTGTAGGTGGTGTGAAATAGTAAGGCTTTATTAGTAGATCACAACTATTACCCCTCTAGATCTCTCCAGAGCCTCCGATAGAGTTGATTATGGTATTCCTTGCAGGAAATTGTAATCCATGGGTATTAATGGGTGTCTATTAGAATAGTTAAGTGATCACGAAAGAGATAGGTCTCTAGCAGTTACGATTAGCTCTGCTTATTATAACTGGTTTACGATGACCAGCAAATTGTAACAAGGTTCAGCCCTTAGACTACTCTCTTCGTTGTTTATAAGTGACCTTTCTTTTAACTTATAATCACCAACCTAACTATATGCTCATGATCTAAAGATCTAGAGGGATATTCATAATCCCTCTGACATCAGAATTCTTTGGGCTGACTTGGATAGAATACACAAGTGAGCTTCTAGTAACTCTATCCCTTTTGATTCTAATAAGTGCATGCTACTATTGGTGAACAGTCGGAATACATTCTCAATGTACACCCTTGGTAAGTACAGAATGACTTCTTCTGTCTCAGGAAAGAACCAGGAAGTAACCTCCTGCGATACTCTAGGAACACCACCACACTGGCTTTTGCAGCCAATAAAGCCTACTTACTCCTGAGGTTCCAGTCTAGAACATTAGGTAATTTAACCCCTGAACTCTCCAACTATGTCCACAGTACTAACCTAAGACCTCACCTTGAAAACATTGATATATCGTGTCCTTCCCCCTATTTCAAGAAGAGCATTGCTATCTGGCAACGTGTTCAAAGAAGAGTAACCAAAAAGATAGTTAGACTAATAACAAACCCTACACAGACCGACTTAGAGCAATAAATTGTCATGCTGTGTAGTACAGATGAGTCAGGAAGAGGATATGATCTTGAGGCATTATATAATCCGCAATTCCCTTCACCCTAACAGGTCTTTGATAAGATATAGCTCCAAAGTAAACCTAAGAGGACACCCTCATGGGATAGAACATGATCGAGCTAGTGCTAAAATTCCTGTTGACATTTTATTGACTAGGACAAATAAACTACAGAGCTCGTTCTCTGAAGGCGTCGTACCAGCGCCTCCTATTGAATATTTCAAAAGAAGGCTAGATGCCTCATTTTTCCATGCTGACACTGACGGATGATATCAGGGGAGCAACACATTGATTACTATAATTATTAATTCTTGATGTTCTTCTACTCAGTTAGGGGAACAATGCTGCAAGTGCTGCACTCTCCGAAGCCAACAACACTCCTACCTTCTAGATGTAGATCTCAAGGAACGACGGTTCTTCTTCTGTTTTAAGCAAATTTTATTGTTTGGATGTTTAGGTGATAGCTGAATATTTTGTGCTAATATACCGAATAAATAGTTACAAATTAAAGTGTTGAGATATATGAACAGATTAAGCATGTTAGAAGTTAATGTGACGAGAATTAGAAAACCGAATCATGAGACTGTATTTCAAATGGTACACCACACTATAGTCATTGTTTATTTTAGTAACCAAATTAATTTTGACTACGTAATGAACCTCAACAGTAAGTTAACTGTTCAAAAGACAACAACAAACCACACATAGAAGTGAGCTGTCGATTAAGACTGTGATAGGAATCAGTTAGTGATATTTAAGATCAATGAAGAGAAATCTATGCGAATACAGGATCATATAATAAAAAAACTTCAAAGTACAATGATACTGTTAGTGTATTAAAACAACACTAATAACAGATATTAATGTTGTAAACATATTACTGCAAGTCAAGTAGGGAAATTATGATAGTAAGTTTCTTCGCTAAAATTAACATTTATATATAATTTTGCACAAGGTCATTAACCTTTTTATTCTTATCCCTGAAGGCTGCATAATTCAATCTGAGGTTTTAAAGGTTTTAAATAGAAATTGGTTGCGATTGGATGTGTTTCAGAGATACGAGCCTCGAGTTTGATTCTCTTATCAACCGTAACAAGTTATTACAGTTTCATTTGGTGGTTGACTTGAGTCTCAAATATTCTATAATCTATCATTCTCAGGATGCCACACTAACTACTAATCAACATACCACATAAATTTCATTACAACGATTTCAGCATTTTGCCTAATAAAGAACGTATCAAACCGCTACTCAAACATTTCACTTCTATTCTCACTTCTGTTTTATTACAGATAAACTATGAATGGAATCTATTCAACGTCCTCTTAATTTTCTTGTTCTTGGGACTGACTGTACTTTAGACTATGAAACTGAATATACGAAGACTAAATACCCTATGTACGGACCAAGCTACTAATAACGTTGAAGATTAACGTCGTTCTGTATAGGGCCTGTCGGTAGTTGGATAAGGCAAGAATCCGCGATAAGAAAGCCAATAACACAATTTATTGGTGCGAAACGTGGTACTATATTTAACAATTAACAAAATTTAATACACAAACCTCAACAGTTCCCTTTCCCTATACAGCCCAAAGGATTCAAGCAATTGTACAATTAATCTATAATATAATAAATAGATAGTGAAGAGACAGTAAATTAGTTACTTGTCGAAAGAAAGTGTTCCTAACAAATAAAGGAACCAAACGTGGGAAATCAACCAACTGAGCCAATTCGCTCAGAAAGACAGGAAATATTAAGCCAATATGGCGTACAGCAAACCTTGAACCCCAACAAAACAAACTGAAGGTCAACGGGATGTAATATATACCACCAAAAGGACATGTAATAACCTAATTGTGGGTAAAATTTCATAACTGCTATAAAAAATAAAGAGCAAACAGATAGAAACATTAATTGTTACGAAAACAGAGCACAATGAAAAGATAAATTCAAGTTAAGGAACTGTTCAATACAAAAGAAACATGGAGGGATTTTTCTACAAGCGAAAATTGATTTTACACCCTATGGACATTCAATAAGTGAGCTTTCACATTATCGAATGAAATTCAGTTCCGTGAGTCTTCTTATTATAGCCTCTGCGATTCGGCTTAGAAGTAAAAATGTCACACTTTAAATCTACGATTTATACGCATCACTATGTAAATAAATTTTCACAAATTGAGAACAATTTACTAAAGACTATTGGTGAAACGAGTTTCTTTTACTTATTTGTACAAACTACCGGTATTTTTTCTTCGTCCGCCGTACCAAAGATTGAAGAACTTACAAAGTACATGAAATACGGCGGCTCCACTCTACTTTCAGTAATCGGAAAAGTCTCCAGCAAAGTGTTATTAAGCCAAATAAAAAATCCAATTGACGCCTAACTTTGTGGTCAACAGGCTGGATTCTAGATCGAGTGTATGCCGACCAAATCACGGCGCAACGGTTCATCTTCAAATAATCAACCAAATGGAACTCACCACTTTATACCTATTACCTTGACTATAAAAAGGTATTTGACAACGTAGATAGACAAACATTATAAAGCCTTTTTCGACATTATGGCTTGCCCCAAAAGATTTTTAATATCTTACGGAATTCTTATGGTGGACTACACTACTAAACCGTGCATGGGGGTCAGTTCAAAGATCCATTTAAAGAAAAATCAGCATCAGACAGGGCTTCTTACTCTTGTCCTTTCTCTTCCGGTGTTTGACTGTATTATAAAAACTGCAACATCTTAAGGCAAATACCGAATACGGTGGACATCCTGGATGCAACTAAATGACTTGGACTTTGCAGATGACCTAACTCTTCTACCCCACACATAGCAACAAATGCAAGTGAAGACGGACAGTGTAGCAATAGTCTCTGCAGTAGTAGGCCTCAGCATCTGCAAGAAAAAACCAACATTCTCAGGTACAAAATACGACTTGAAAAAAATAAGCACACTGTTCCTCTTCTCGCTCACAATTGTTAAACATGTAACAGTCCTGAAGCTATTTCTGAATTATTCAACGAAACATTCTCTATTAACTAATTACCGTATCATAATCAAAACGATTATGATATGCAATCTGCCAATACTAAACAACATTTTAACTCATTTACAAGTATAGTTAGCACTGTTGAATGTAAATGCAATAGGATTAACAGTGCGATTGAGATACTAAAATACTCTGGAAGTTCTGGTGTGGTTGGTATAAATTATTATATACTGAAACATGATGGATATGATATCTTGACTATTTAACTTAAAATTCTTACTATCTAATTAGGATCATCTACTTACCCGGACGTCTGGAAAACCTCACTTTATTACCCCCAGGTATAAGTCATGGTCTACGTCGGACGTTAGCAACTATCAGCCAATCAGCATTACTCCTGTTTTTTCAAGAGTTATGGAAAAGATAATCAATTAAAATATGCTTATGCACTTACTGTTCCGGAACCTAATTACGCCTAGCCAACACTATTTCCTTCAATCCCAATTGCGTATGATTCGTCACATGAACTTCTTCAACAATATAACCAGTAATCGCTATAATGGTTATGCAGTTCCCGCTTTATATTTTGATATTTGCAAAGCGTTTGACGGCGTTAACCTCTTTCCATTATTAAGGAAACTTTAGACATACAACATTGGCTGCCTTTCGTTAAATTAGATCAGGTCTTTTCTCATCAATCGCACAAAAATGAATAAGTTTGACTCTATACTCTTCGATCCAAAACTTATAACTTCAAGAGATATTCATGTTAGCGTTCTTGGCCTCCTCCTCTTCACTCTCGATAGTAATAATGCATGTAATTGTTTCCTTAATAGTAGGTCATATATGTCTGCTGAAGCACTCAAAGCCGCATATTCTTTTCCACCTGACGAACTTGCCTGGTTTTTAAGCTTAATACAAAATGACTCGTTGCTTGATACTGGTTGGTGAACTACTTGAGAGCTGAGGTTTAACTCCGACAAATGTGCTTGGATATGCTTTGGGACATTACATACAGGTATCTGATTAACCCTCCACTCCATGACTGTACCTAGGTTACATACTGTTACTGATCTTGGCTTAGCATATTTCAATGATCTCTCCTTCTCCGAAAATGTTACAACACTGACTCACAGACCAAAGAGACTTTCAGGTTGCCTTCTTCGTAACTTCCATAACCAAGAAGCCAGAATAATGTTGCATAAAACCTACTTAACCTATAGCCCACAACAGCGAACCATAGTCATGGTTCTCAGACTCAAGATACCCTTATCGCATAGATTTTTCATATTTCTTGCAGAAGCTACACCTTTTTCTTTCCTATATATTTGTAAATACACTAGTATGATGACATTTATACGTTATTCAACTCTTCTAGCTCGAAACAATTATCTATTTACCTTCCAACATATTTGTTCTTCAATTTTTAACCGTCATACCTGACATGCTACAGTCTGTATGTACAACGTTGTCATTCCTTACAATTTAAAACAGCATATTATTTTCCACGAACCTTATTTGACTCAACCTACTTGGTTTATGGATGCTACCTTCGTCAAACTTGTTTGCTTTGTATAACAGTATATAACTGTTCTGTTATACATAACTACTATTGCGATTATTATCATTACTGCACATATACTATTATTATTATACATAACTATTGTAATCTTAAACTTTAAACTAAACGTTTTATAGGTATCTTCGTCGAAAAATGAACGAAAATATTTACAAAACTTGGGCGCCGAGTGTATGTAAGACATATGAATAGAATATATTTGTTAATAATCTCAGCGGATGAAATTAATGAAAAATTCGAACGTTTCGCTCGACAAACTGGTCCGAGCTTCTTCAGGGAAATAACCAAAATCAAAAATTATCGAATATAAATGTAAATAAAAGGTCAAAACTAAACGTCCTAAAAATTTAGTATGTGCTTGTTACAGTATTGAAACTTTACCTGTTAAAACTCATTAAGTATCATTATATTATGCTTTTTATATCGAATTGATCACGCTTGTAAAACTGGTGTGAACCTGTTTTAGAAATAAATCGTTATTACTATTATTAATGATTAGCGACCCTATTACACTTGACAGAGAAATTCTGGAAGATGTAGAAACTTTTGCATATTTTGGCAGCATCATCGATAAACAAGTGGGGTCTGGTTCAGATGTTAGAGCGCGGAATAGTATGTTAAGGGCAGCATTTCTACAACTGAAAAGCATCTGGAACTCATATCACCTGTTAGCTAACATCAAAGTCACAATTTTCAATAAAAGTAAAAAGACAGTTCTATTGTATGGAGCTGAAACTTGGCAAACTATAGAAAGCATCCTTCAGAAGACACAAATAATTATAAACGGCTGTCTGAGTAAGATTCTTCGGATCCATTGGCCAGATACTAACAACAACAACCTTCTGTGATAGGGAACAAACCAACCGAAGTTCAGACTAGAAAGAATTTATGAAAATATTCTGGAAGTGGAAAAGAATAAATTATGGGAATCACAAATTGCGTCACAAGACAAGCACTAACTTGGAGCTCTCAAGGCCAGAGAAAAAATACAGAAAGACATATTTTACTGAGAATTGGGAGCTGACATGGAAAAAATGAACAGCACTTGGGAAGAACTGGAAGGGAGAGCCCACTACAGGACATAGTTGGTTGGAGAATGCTAGTCAGCGGCTTATGCTTTACGATGGGCAATAGGCATAGATTGATTCGCACCATTATTTCATGCGTCAGTAGAGAAAAAAAAAGGACTCCGGATGTGCAAATACCACCCAATACACTAGCCAAACTTTGTTTTATGTCAACGGGACACACTGCGTCCTAGTCAGTGTGGTCCACTAGAAAATGCTCGTTATGATATACTTCTGTCACTGTGCTTACTTGTAAATTGTGACTTCCATATAATATTTATTATAGGTGGTTATCCAGTTACGAGATATTTTTGATAATAATAATTATGTAACTATTACGTCATGACTTCGGCCAATTGCATATCTGGTTAACATCCTTGTCCTTCACAGTTTTCTAACAAATATGAATGTAAGACGAATTATCAATGATATTCTCCTGTACGAACCTTTTACAGTGAGCCTTTTTCTAACAGCCTGAACAAGCCTGTTAGTTGTTATACATTTCGTTATGTTAGAACGTATTATTATTATTGTGTTGATGTGTCTTCTGTGAAGTTGTCAGAACATGTTATTGTAATCAAAACAATGTGTACTTCTACCATAAAAACACAATTATTGTAAATTCTGCTCCTGTTTGTGCACTTACTTTCTCCAAGGTTTACGTTTGTCCGTGTTTATTTTTATACTAATACTACCATGTCTGTAATTTGACGTGAATTCTGTAAGATATTTTGGAACATATTTATGAATGCTATCATGTATAAAAAATGGAATAAGTGTATAATGAAATGTCAGGTTAAGTGAATTAAGCAAAAGTATATCAAACAATCGAACCAGTTGACCACAGTAGTTGATTTCCTATTTCTAGCAACCAAATAGTTTAATCACACCTTCCTCCAAACACGGAAATATACATTAAGTGAGCTTTTACTATTATTGGTAAATGAGGCCACAACAAGGCCAGATTTTGTGTGGAACGTCTGTCATCGTTAAACATATATTTCTTAAGATATAGGTGACCTGGAGACGACCTCATAATTACTTGTACAATCGTAGGTACTGGTTGCAACCCATCGACAAACCTACATGAGCTTAGTCCATTCATTTTAGAGCAGATATTCTAAAACTAGATGCGTGATACAGTAGGCTATACTATAAGCACACTTTCTTAAGTACAGTCAAGTCTTGGAATTTCTTAAGAGCTGGTCTAGTATTAGGAAATTTCAATAAGTCGGGGAAAATTTTATATATTCTTAGGGATTCGAAAGATGGTCTTCTACAAACTTATATATTATATTATTATCCCTGCATGTTTTATATATTTGGGTCCTTAAACGCTAAAATAGGCAATCGGTTGTTAGTTGATACGAAAGTTCATCGAGTGAAAACTTATTTCGTCCACAACCATTTGGAACCATCTAATTATTGCACAGAACTCTGTTTATATTGTGTTTGGTTTCAGAATCAGCTTGATCAGGTCAAAAGGCTAAATTGAATGTATCAATCATCGTAATGATAATCACTCGGTTAATCCTACTTCTCTTGAATGCGTTGACAGATGGAACTGCAATTACGTACTGAGGAAAAGAGTTTCATTTATTGACTAACTGTAGAAAATTTGATAATCGGAAAGCACAGACTGAAGCAAAGGATCAAGTCGAAAGCCTTTCTGAGGTTATTACAGGCCACATCAATTTATATCTTATGACCATTTAAAGTATGTCAGCTGTCTCGTGTTACTAATAAGTTTGTGAGGCGCATATAACCTGTTCTAAAAACATACATTTTTACAGTGAGCCGCATAAGTTTACCAAAATGTTCATCTTCCGGATGATCTCCAAAATCTTAACGACTGCTCTAGTTTGCCTCACAGGTTGGTGATTTTCATGTTAATATTACACCTGTTTTAAAAACAAGACTGACTATAGGGTATTTCCATTTGCTAGATAATCTACCCTACACAATGGACAGATTAAAACATGCAGTTAAAGGGTTTGAGGTTAGATTCGCTAAATACTTTAGGAACTTAGGGTGGATTTTATTGGGTTTCGTAGACTTCCTTGCACAGAATTTACACAGTAGTTCAAAATCATCGAGTTCCCGTATGTTAAATGCTTCGATGCAGTGGTTGTCATGACTAAAATTCTCCTTATTAAGACCATCCTCTAATAAGTTAATGAATTATTTCCAGACAATATTTTCTTTAATAGTTCTTTAATATATACAAGAGAGCAGTAGATTTGGACATAAGGTGAAGTTTTTAACACACCTCTTGTCGATTGCCTTAGCCTTACCAAGTGCAGAGGCATATGAATTTTTAGTTTCCTGTTAAGCAGAGTCAGTTTCAGTTGTAAAAGTTAACTTTTTTTATTCCACATTTTTCCTTGACACAGAAGGGTGCACATTAGCAGTTGAACTAAAGTTGACAATTTAATAGCGGAAACTAACAAAGCCTGGTAGTCCTCGCTTACCAGTGGCATGTTGTCGATGACGTTCATACCACCTTTCTCATGATGGATTACGATAAAGTCTAGTAAAGATCAACTGTATTGCTTCTGCTCTTTGTTACACTAATGCAGGCGCTAACACCGTGTCAATTACCTGCTGCTCAGAAAGAAATCTTTTAAAAATTCTGTCTTTTAATAAATCTGGTCAATGATGGGTGTAATAAAGTCAACTAAACTAAAACACATTTTGCTGAAAGACCAGTTATTAAATTTATTTGGCGAAACCTCGTTTAGCTGGTAAAGTGGGCTGGGATAAACGAAGTCAAGCAGCAGCTCTTGTTCATCACATTTTAAGCGGCAAGTAGCTATTTCAAGCGTGTTACTTTCAAAAGATATGTCTACAACTATAAATGAGATACTATCGTGATGAACTAAGTTATACCTCCTCCCTTATGATTACGAGTCTGATCAGCCCTCTCTAATGTTAGATAATCTATGTCATGCTGAACACATACACGTTTTTGTTAATGCCTTTAATCCGGCCTATTTAATGTATTTATACAACTAGCTGTTAAAGTTTTTTACGAAAACTGCGGGTGTTAATATAGCTGATACGAAGACCACTTTAATGACTCCAAGTTCCACCTACAGTAGTTTTCATATCATTCGCTCCGGAGATTTTATTGCACAAATACTAATTGTTTTATGGTTGCTTTCTTAGGATTTCAGCCATAATTTAGGTTTCTCCTTGATCTTACGCTTTTCAAGCCATCGGCGAGTAGGAAGTTTGTTGCGCATAAACCTCGGACCCTTTAACGTTCTTTGCATTTAAAAGTATTAGGTAACTATCCTATGTTGATGTGAATACAATTTTAGGCAATTTTGCTCGGACCCCCTGAATTTACCTCCGGCCTTAGTAACTTAAGTGCTCTTAACAGTAACTTCTGTTATATCTAGGGGCATTAGCTTGTTAAGTGAACTATTATGCAACTCTACATTGCGTTTAGAACGAACTTTGAGCTCAGGATCTTGCATTCCTCTACTCGGTGAAAAATAACGACCAGACAATAGTTTTCAGGCCTTCACTTCCCTATTGCTTTTGTTAAGTTTAGATTATTCTTGGCGAAACCAAGCATAATGCTTTTCTTATTTTTATCTCCCTTCAACCATCAGTGCTTACATGTACTATCACTGTGGAGCTTTGAGTTATTTTAGTTTCTATCGAGTTTAGTGGGTAAGGTGAGCTTTTCATCAAGGTTACTATTTAAAGCAGACCGTACGTTAGATAAAATAATTGTAGTGCTAAACAACGACTGTTCAAGGAACGAAACATCGAGAAACACTTGTGCAGAGATTCTTTGTTTGTATTTATTTCTACCCACTCCTGTAACCAAAAAGTTCTTTCGTCCACTAGTCCGAGGTGTGGTAGTAGGTTGCGAACATAACTGGGACGACTCGATATCGATTTGTGTATTGACTAAGTATGTATCGTAGTACCTACAATCTGAGTCATTAGATTTTCTTTCCACAATGCGCCTTTTCGTGACATTTAGTAACTTGATTTCTGGGACAGACAAAGAGAATAGGTTTACCAAAAATTTTGAATGCAGCCGATATCATATTTGTGCGAAACTCGTTACACCATCCTTTGCACTTATCACACTCACTGACGGTACTTTTAGCCGGTTGGTCGGTAATATTTTTTTACAGGCTTTCTTTATTAATTTGTAAGTATTGTCATGAAAATACTGGCAAAAATCAAAAATCAAAGGGACCAAAAGCTGGACATTGTTAATAGCATATAATTAACGCAGAAGACGCCGAAAAAGGGTTAAATGACAAAAAATAACTAAGATATGACAATGGTTTTGAGCATAACTACTTAGGTTAAGGGAATCGTAAACTAAAGACAAGGAAACAGAATATTCAGAAAATGAGTGCAATTAGGAAACCGATGAAAAATAGCTCTGCTAGGTACCTTAACTAAAATCAGTTCACCCAAAGAAAAACATTAGTATCAGTGACTTTTGAACGATTGAAGCAAAAACTTTACTCAATTGCAGAAAAATATCAATGTTGATTTAAATCGCGTAATAATATGTTGGCTGAATTTCATTTAAGTCTGTGTATTTGTATAAATGCAAACTCATCAGTGCTTTTGAGTGGATACTCTATTATCTTAGATTTGTGTGATTATGAAGGTTTGTTTTTATTAGAAGGTGCTTTGTTTGCCTCGACTAACTTACGGGTGTAATAAGAGCGACATACAATTCAAAAGTTTGAGATGGCCTTCCAGGCGGTCAGAAACTATGATGAAGACAAAAAAGCCTGTGACCAGTTTCTGCGTTTCTACAGCAGAATTGATAGTTGTGGAAACAAACACTTTGTTTATAGCGAGCAGCTGGTATGTTCTGTGCTTTCCTGACACTCACAAGACTCGCATTGCAAATCGCGAACAATCCGTTCTTTATGTATCTCTAGATGATGTAGCTGAACAGTATAGTGACTTAGCTGATGCAATAGAATGCAATGCAGTTCGCTACGCAAAGTTGTTTTCCGAAGTTATTGATGAATTACTCCCTGATTTTCGAACTATTGAGGTATATTGTTGAATATTTGATTGTCTACTTTTAGCTTGTTCCGCTGGATGTTCTGGACATATTTATCGACCATAGAATCAGAATGGAACAGCGAATTAGAGCCGAGGATGCAGAGACTGCTCCACGAGCTGTTTCTCGCGAGCCTGAGCCAGTCAACATGACAGAAGTTCGGTCCAGGTTTCCTCCTGAGCTTCTGCGTCGTTTGTAAGTTTAACGAGATTTGACTAATGTTTTAGTGAGGTTTACTTTTGTGGTAGATCGGACAAAAAACCACTGTCTGTTCGAAACGTGCTTGCATCAAGTATAGGACACCTTATTCAGGTTCGCGGAGTCGTCACCCGAGCAACCGAAGTCAAACCACTTATAACGACAGCGACATATACCTGTGATCGTTGTGGTGCTGAAAGCTACCAGGTATGATTTCGGAACATTTTTCAGACGTCATATCTTTGATTATTATTGGCCTTTTGTGATGTTATTCACTTCACTTCCATTCTACCCGACTGTGGCAGGTACCTTGACGTGGTGGTCTGACAAATATTGATGAATAGCAATACGCTCCTACAGTACATAAGTCCTCGATTAGTACCCCTTTACATTCAATTCATTCGACTTCCTGGAATATATGTAGGGATGATTCTGATAGGCAACATGACCAGGAGTCACGATGTTCGTGAACAGAGACGTAAATCGATCACTCTCAAAAGTAACTGCTACTTTGACATGGTGTTCAAGCTTGCCTTTTGCGATAACCTAACTAAGCTATGTTGGCTGCAACATATGTTTCTCTAAGCCCTACAATGCCAGACAGGTCTGTTGAAGAGCGATAAGACTAAAGGCGCCAACCTGATATCTGAGAACGAAGTCGTACTGCTGACTGCAGCGAGGTGTTTTCTTCTGATAACCAGCATTTGCAGCGATGCTGCCTTCTTAACGGAAGGGGTTAAAAAAGATCGACCCCAAAAGTGTCACTCCTA
Organism: Schistosoma japonicum; assembly: GCA_025215515.1. Taxonomy (NCBI): domain Eukaryota; kingdom Metazoa; phylum Platyhelminthes; class Trematoda; order Strigeidida; family Schistosomatidae; genus Schistosoma; species Schistosoma japonicum. The sequence goes on from CM046068.1 coordinate 4,468,937, forward strand.
ACCTTACTCCACAGATTTCGTCTCCTGAAATAAGGTCCTTTTCAAGAACGGAGCTAACACATTTCAAAATCTTCCCATAACAAGGTCGTGCGTGGTCGACCTCAAACAACTGTCCTTTGGGCTCTGCGATCGCGCTTTCAGGTCACTAGGACCAACGCTAACCATCATCTTGTTCGAGATCAAATCCCACCATCAACTCTTAATAACTCACTTATCCTCACGACTAACTGTTCTAGTATAAATTTATCACCCCACACGTTTGATGTTAATGATTCGAGTTCACAAAATGTCATTCCTTGTCTCCTGAAACCTCGCACTAGACTATATATCGGAGCTTTTAACGTTAGAACTTATGCCAAATAAGACAACAAGCCTCCTTAGATACGACTGTAGATTCCCTTCTACATCGATGTCTGTGTTGTCCCTGAAACGCGTATACAGGATCCAAGTACAATCATTCGCTTGACCTCATCTTGTCAAAATAAAGAACCGGCTGGGTTCACTCTTCGTGTTTCTAGGGTTCCCACCGCCGCCACTCGGGGCCTTGCTGGCGTAGGTATGGCACTAAGTTCAGAAGCTGGACAGGCTCTCCTTGACTGGATTCCAATAGACAGTTGCTTGTACGCTGTCCGTCTGAACAAAACGCTAAAAACTTGTAAAGTTAGGGACACACGCCGTTGCCTCTTTGTTGTCTCAGCCTACGCCCCTGACTGCAGCTCAGATGAAGTAAAAGATGAATTTTACAAAAGCTTACTTACCTCTTTCGAAAAGCTAAGCGCAGTGAGGTAGTAATAGTGGTTGGTGATTTTAATGCTCAAGAAGGTAGACTAAACAAAACCGAAAGGCATCTAGGTGGATCCTATGGTGTCGAGGCTCAACGAACAGATAATGGCGACCGTCTGTTCAGATAACTGTTTATTTCTCGCAAGCACCAACTTTAAGCATAAGAAACGACAGTTGGCATGGCGACCTCCACAATCAAATCAACGCTGGACTCGAATAGACTGCCGCTCATTTTGGCGTACATGTTTAGATCCAGATCATGCTTCCGTACGAGCGAGTATTAGTCTGCGTCTCACTTTGCGTAGAAGATCCACGGCAAGGATTCGTCTCAGAGTTCAACTTAATGATGAAAAAGTCAAGAATACATTTCAGGAATAACTAGAAAATCAATTAGTCAACAATGTCAGCGATACCTACTTCGAGTCAGCTCGGAATGATTTACATAAATGGTGTCGAAACAACAGTGATATCTACTAGTAAACTAAACCAAAAGGTCAAGAGAAATCAGTGGATTTCAGCTGCATCTACTGAAGTGATGGATGCTCGACAACACACTCCGTTTGGCTCTGAACACGATAAGGAGCGAAGGCAACTTAAACACAAGCTGGCTAAAAGCTCGCGTAATGACCATGAGCAGTGGTGGGTGGCGAAAGCTAAAGAGATGGAAAAGACATAGGCTATTGTTCAGACTTATCACGGAAATCGGTATCAGAAATCCGACTGTAGGTGAAACTATTTCAGAAAAGGATGGGCACATTATTCACTGTCAATCCAGAAGATTAGACCGATGGGAAGGACACTTCAGGGAACAGTTCAACTGATCTTCGGCGTCATCCTAGTTTCCCACCATCCCCGAGCAATCTGAATGGCAAATTAATATTGGTCCCCCAAGTGTTAGTGAGGTTGAGAAGGCTATAGGGAATGTTAAACGAGGCGGAGCAGCAGGACCTGATGGATTAACCCCTGAGATATTTAAGGACGGTGGTCCAATTTTAACAGCGAGATTAACTGAGATCTAGTCTGGAATCTGGGAACTGGTCTTGAACGCTAATCGTTTCAATCTATGAGAAAGGTCAAGTCCTCTTGTGACAATTACCGAGGAATCAGTTTAACGAGTATAGTGTCTAAAATGTAGGCTTCAATAATACTTCGACGTCTAATTAAAGCTCGTGAAGAGCAAACTCGAGAAAACCAACGTGGTTTCAGACCTGGACGTGGTTGTATAGACTGAATATTCTCACTTTGGTAGGTTTTCGAACATAGACACACTTTTAGACGTCCAACAATGGTTGTTTTCCATGACCTTAAGGCGGCGTTTGACTCTATCGATCGTAAGGTTATGTGGCGATGTCTATCACTGAAAGGCGTACGAGAGAAGTACATTAACCTTATACAAGCTCTCTACTCGAACACTACATGTCGAGTAAGAGCTTATGGCGGATCGTCGTCGGAATTGATTAGTTCAAGTGGTGTTCGTCAAGGTTGTCCGCTATCCCCATTTTTATTTAATTTGACCATTGACATACTTCTAGAGTTAACATTTTCATCATTTGATTTCTCGAGAGTTGACCTCCTTTCAGGAGATAAACTTGTTGACTTAGGATATTCAAATGATATAGTTCTATTGAATGAAGATGCTGATAAAATGCAGAATAGTTTGACTACCTTAAGCATCAGTGTGAGCATGTTTGGGATGCGATTCTTCTCATCCAAATGTAAAATGCTGCTTCAGGACTGGTTTGATTCGGCACCGAAATCAGTGATAGGTAGTGGAGCAGTTGAATGTGTTGGCCGCTTCACTTATCTTGGGAGCCTCATCAGTCTCGATAGTCTGGTGTCTGCTGAATTCTCGGCTCGTTTACATAAGGCCCGATCGGCTTTTGTCAATTCACGTCACTTGTTGTGTAGGAGAGACATCCGTCTACTGACGAAAGAATGCATTTATTGCACAATAGTTTGATCAGTTTTTCTTTACGGATGTGAAACATGGCCTTTAAGGATAGAGGATATTCGTAGGCTTATAGTATTTGATCATAGATGTCTTCGAAGCATTGCTAGATTTTGCTGGGAACACTGATTAAGAAATACGTGGGTTAGGAATACAGTACTATGTAAATACGTTAAGTCTCTTGATGAAGTAGTAAATCTTCATCAACTGAGGTGGTTAGGTCATGTCTGACTACCAGCTACCTCGACGAGCAATGTTGTTTGTTGTGGGAGTAAGTTGGAAGAAATCTAGGGGCGACCGAAAAAAAACACGGCACCAGTCCATGAAGTCGTCGATAATTGGGCTGAGTCATGTTAATATATGTAGATGATCGTCGCGGATGGTTAGAGATTTTAGGTGATATGGCTCGAAAACGTTTGCAATGGCGAAGGTACGTCCATTCTTTGTCTTCCTCTAGTTTCCAAGTTTCTGAGTTTTCTTTTTACTGAATCATATTTTATCGAATCTTATCTCCGTTCTTTAATCCTCTCCAATAGTACTAACTCTTTTTCTACCCCTCACTATTTCGGGATTCGCTTCGACAATTTAGTCTCTTTTTGTTAATTGAGGCATGGCAACTTGAACTGATGTAGGCAAGTACCAAGTTCTACGTTGTTACTGACTGACTGACTTCCATTCTGACAACGTTATCCGATGTCTTGTGGAAAATTTTGTAGTACCAAAATAATTTCTAGATAGCTGGGGGATGGGCTTTTAATTATAAACACGGCTGCCACTTAATTTATTACCTTGTTGGGGTCCTTGTGATAATTTCGATGAGTGGCTGGGGACACTGGGTGACATAGCTTAGAGTCACGCAGTGCCACAATATGTACATTGTTTATGTTCGTTTAGATCTTAAGGTTCATTATTATTTCGTGTTTATATTTACTTTTTCCTTCCTGTGAAATTATATTGTATTAATCAAGTAAATTTGACCTCGTCATGCTGACGGTATGGCAACTTAAACCTATTCGCATGTGCCACTTTCTACGTCGATGACTAAATGATAAAAATATAATCACGTCGTAGTAGAAACTGATGTTTGTTTGGATATAGGTCTAACGCTTATATTTTATCACTATCAACTGGTTGGTGGTAGATTGAATGATAGTGATCAACATATCTTAAGCATTTTGTTTACAATATAGTTTCTAAAGTGGTGTAATGTGATAGCTACCCATTCCCTAAAAGTTACTTTCTATGTCATTTATACTGAGTAGATATATTAATGACTTCGCTATTTACAGGAAATAAATAATCCAACGTTCATGCCACTCATTGCCTGCAGTACAGCTGTGTGTAAAAATGCTGGACCTGGTGGTGGTGGTCGATTACACATGCAGACACGGGGATCTAAGTTCCTTAAATTTCAAGAGATTCGTATCCAGGAACTATCTGATCAAGTAGGTTCTTATTTACGCATTTTATAAAATTGCTTTCTTGAATGTCAACTTTCAGGATGGTAAGTTTTGTAACTGGTTTTCATAAAAGTGTCACACCGATCACGTATATATATATATATATATATATATATATATATATATATATATATATATATATATATATATATATATATATATATATATATATGATCACTATTATTATATATGATTTTAAACCATTGGCTTAAATGTTATAAACTGATTACCGACACTAATCTAGCTTTCCTCTCGATACCTTCCGCAGTGTGAGGACCCAATAAGCTTAAATTACCAACTCACCTTTATGTTCAGCTTCAGCTAACAGCATGTATTCTTTAAGGAATGTCCCTAATTTCTTAAAACGTTTTAAAACGACATGTTGGTTTTTCAGTGTACGCAGTTAACCTCATGTCATACTAGCTAAGTTTCTAGAATCCCATGTATATAAGACGAAGTAGTACTTAATCATTTATTTTCACGTCAGTACGGCATATCAATCAAGTCCATCTTCTGCATAGCTGAGGACTCGGCAGCATATTTTATCCTAACAGTTGTCCTGAGTCCGGATAGTTTTTTATAAGCTTGGTACTAGTTGATTACCTACCGAATGCAATTATTATATCATAGAGATATAAATCACTGTCTGTTTGTAGTTCTTTCTATCCAGCTAACTACATCTCAGTTAAATAAAAGGCAAGTTATGCCGACTTATTTCTATTTCCCGAAATCCAAGGGATTCTAATAAACTCTCTGGTGAATTTAGTGTCTATTTATTTGAGCTAAGTCGAAAGACTGTTCTAGTCTACTGTGCAGACGAATATATTCAACCATTGATCTCTAGGGAGTACTGATTTTAAGCACAGATGGTTCATTTTACTGAGTGTCTTCCAACTCAGGTTTGATGGTAAATAGCTCAACTACTATTAGAATGAACCAGACGGGATGTACTTCACGAGCACATGTTCTTGTCTTAAGGAAAATAAAAGGTCAAATCATTGTAATATGCCATTTCAAAGATGGAAATCTCGTTTCTTGGGAAGAACTACCTAGACATAGACACGTTCTTCAATTCTCTATGGGAACAATAGGGAAGTTGCACAGATGGAATGGCAAATAATATATTTAGGCATTATCAGACAGCTTACAATAACCAATGATGATCCAATTTATCTATAAACTGTGCAATGCATCTAGCTTAATGCAGTAGTGGCATTGTTTGAATTGTATCTCATAAACCTCCTAAAGTCACGCAGTTTTTATCATGGAAAACATTTGCATAGTGTTTATAATATTTGCTTCTTCGGATATCCTGAATTATGTTTCAGTTACTTAATTGCTTTGGTAACTAGATTTTAATGGTTCATTTTATTAACCCAAGGTTAATTGACATGGTTTCTGAAATCAAACTGTAGGTACCTGTTGGTCACATCCCTCGTGCACTAACTATTTATCTTCGCGGTGAAAATACTCGAGCGGCTCAACCTGGTGACCACATTCTTGTTACGGGCGTATTTCTACCAAGTCTTCGCGGAGCAAGCTTTTCTGGTGGCGGCAGGGCAAATCAAGCTTCTATGTTATTAAATACTGCCTCCGACGGTTTACTAACTGATACGTATTTGGAAGCTCATAGTGTGCAACTATTAAGTAAAACGGATGATGTTACAAATGCCAATGAACCAACTGAAGAGGAAATAGAACGCTTACGTGGTGAGCTATGATTTTCTGTAACCTCTAAGATTACTGGCGATGAAAGGTTTTCACTTCGTCTACTGTTAGAGCATACTTTTAGTATCATTTTTCTTAGGATAATTAGTATGCAAAGTAGCATTAATTACTTCTATAACTTTTTCATTACAAATTTAGTGATTGAATTTCCAAAATTAACTTTCAAAACGGATGCGAGTTTTTATTCTTATTTGCATCACAATTATTATCAAATTTATTCGAATGCTTTAATACAGATCTCGAGTTTTACTCACTGATGGCTCAATCGTTAGCCCCTGAAATTTATGGTCATGAAGACGTAAAGAAGGCCTTACTTCTATTGCTAGTTGGTGGTGTGGAATTAGCTCCAAAAGAAGGACTTCGAATTAGAGGAAATTTGAATATTTGTTTAATGGGTGATCCAGGAGTGGCTAAGTCTCAACTGTTGGGGTTTGTTGATCGCCTCAGTCCCAGATCGCAGTATACGACCGGTCGAGGTAGTTCTGGAGTAGGTTTAACCGCTTCCGTCATGAAGGACCCATTAACAGGTAGTTCGTGTTTTATATTTGCTAATTGTCTCCTTTTACGCTGTTAAAACGTAAGTTACTCAAAGTCATGGGCAAACTGACTTATTCACACCTACATCGTTAATCCATCAGTGCAACTTTCTGTCTTTTGTTTGCATGAGCAGATTTCGTTCACTTGCTATGTAGTGTCAATGGAACTAGTCATAATTACTTACTAAAATAAACTCACGTAATTGCTTCTCATTGGCACTTAAACAACTAACAGTTATAACTAGACATCTAGTCTCTACTATCAACTGAAGCAAAATACTAACACAGATACTCTAGCTGGTTGGAATATGGCGTAGGGTCGAATTCGAGCGATTTTTAAAATATCCGCACAAAGTAATCATTTATGACCAATTAGCATAAACCAAAAATCTAAGTCTGCAAATGAGCCGATCAAACTTAAGAATTCACAGCCGATTTTATTCAAACAGAAGTTAGTAACTGTAAATAGGTATTTTATTAGCTAAAAAAATATTGTCAATGGTATACGAATTTCCCGTAATTAATGTGTCTATTCAGCCTTCTTTAGACTTTTCTGCCTGTAAATTAAAAAAATAACGCGGACTTGACTCATCCATTTAGCTGTACAACACCTGTATCCTAGAATAATAACAATAATAGCTTTATCCAATAATATGTTTAGTACAATATGAATTTTCAGCATACAGTATCTCATCAAGTTACTCTTTTACCGTGTGTGCATCTGAAAAAAATGATACATGTGTATATAATGTCAACAACAATAAAGAAATTCAGATTACGACAACATAAGGAACAGGGGGTCTTTGCGTTACATAATAATCTGTATTTTGAGAGCACAGATTTCTAATTAGATTGTCTCTTACAAATATTTCATCACATAGAACATGTGCTAAGTATGGAATAGTGGAGAACTTTCACTTTTCCTTACGTGCTCGAATTTTGATGTAGCAGCGTCGCGTTCTGCCAGAAGTTACACAAGGTGAAAGATGTGAATGAAGAGAGTGGTTTATATTAGACAGAAAAGCATTAGATAGCTACCATTGTTTTGTTTCTCGTAACTGTAATACTGGCAGTTGATCACTTACTAACTCAACGCACATCTAAAGCCACCTCGCCACAACGCTATCTTAATTCAAGCGGTAGGATAATTGATACACTTTACAGAAGTATGCAGTATAATTTTAGTAATTTCTATCTAGCTGAGGGTTTCTGAGTTGATCCCTGATTAGTTTTCTAGATCATACCACACACTAGTGACTTGTCGTTTGATCTATCTCAATTATGTCATTTATACCAACCCATAATGATTCGGATTGTAAATGAAGTTCTTTACGGTAGTAGTGAATATTAGAGTATCAAATGATAAGCGATTTAATCCTTGTATTATTCAACGGTTGAATGATACTCTCGGATTCACCGACGTACCACACTTTATGTGTGAAAGCTGTTACTACCTCCCCTACTCTGTTACTACCTCCCCTACTTTGGGATTTGGTCCGACAATTTAATCTTTATCTGCTAATTGAGGCATGGCAACTTGAACTGATGTACGCATGTACAAAGTTCTATGTTGTAACTGACTGACTGACTGAGGCGGGATTCAGACCTACGACCAAGTTGTTGGAAGTTGGACGCTCCAATCAGCTATCGATCTGTAACCAATTATTTTTGCAACTAAATCTAATACTGTACATTCTTACTGTCTTATCATGAATAATGTCACGAAATCTGATCTCTGTGGTGATTAATTCCCTACTTCTGGAATTCGTTAATTTCCCAGGTGAAATGACTTTAGAAGGAGGAGCTTTAATATTGGCGGACCAAGGAGTATGCTGCATTGACGAATTTGATAAGATGACTGAATTCGATCGGTATGTACTCATATTGTATTACTTTAAGTTCTGAAACCCGGTGTTGAATTATAAAAAATTATATGTTGGTACTGGACAAGGATAACTGTTACGAAGTTACTCCTAGTGAATCATTACTATTGGGCCGATAATATTGTATTCTACTCCTGTCTAGTATTCTACGATACACCAACTACACTGAATTGTTCCCGAATCAAAAGATTTAAGTGAGTAGCGAAATATATTCAAAAAATAGAACAGCAGAATGCAAAGTAAATAAATTCACGAGAGTTAATGTAAAATCCACCTCGATGGCTTGTTATTGCTGATTAGTTGAAAATTAACCAATCACTATGCTGCTTCTCGTGCATGTTTTGAGCATTATGTTATCAGGATTATGTTATGCTAACAATTTTACGATTACATATGCTAGCGAAATTTACAATGAAGTACATTCTTCTTATTGTTTCCACTTTCAATCCACATGAAGTGTCCATTTCTTACGATAGCAAAAGTTTGAACAGAATGATGTTTTTTCGGCAGTTCAAACAAATATCCTTACTTGCCTTTCAATTACCTTAGTTCACTAGAAGGCAACCAATAAATGACCAAAAGCTACTAAATCGTCATGTTTATAGTTTCATAATAAGGTATTCGTATGTGGTCACTTAGTTTATGTATCAGACAAATATCTGCGCAGCAAAAGCTAATAATACTGTCCTGTCGCTTGATATTAAGTATCCACACTGAGCAGATAGTGCTTTGTAAATACTAGTTGAGCTACTTATTATCTTCCACCATTTCACTCATCCTGTCTATTACTAAGATTCAGTGCTCTTGTTAAGCATAGATAACGTAGTGATTTAGTGTTTTTGGGATTGATACGTCTCATTGTTCATTTCGCACTTCCATGCCAGGCAAGTTGTGCCAATCAAGTTCATTTGACCAACTTAATGTGTTCGTATTGTCTATGACTTTGCTCATCGATTAAAACATTTTTGAATTAATTTGGAGTATTACTGCTTTTCATGAACGTTATAGCACAGCGATACATGAAGTTATGGAACAGCAAACTATCAGCATAGCCAAAGCTGGCATACTCACAACATTAAATGCACGAGTTGCAATCCTAGCTGCAGCTAATCCAGCTTATGGACGTTATAATCCCAATAGAACTGTAGAGCAAAATGTCGACCTACCTGCAGCCCTACTTTCTCGTTTTGATTTACTATGGTTGATTCAAGACAAACCTGATAGGTAGGTGTATTTCATTCTTTCATAATTGTGTATTGAACTTAGACAACAGGGCTTAGCAGTCATTTGATTCTACAAACGGAAGTCACTTAAATTATTTTGATTTGTATATCTGTATTATTGGTATTCTGTATATTACTAAACTCCCAACATGGCTAAATATCATAGCCATTTTCGTGACATAAAAAATATAATGGAATAGTCCCATCTATAGAATCATGGGCAAACATGACTGTTCCCAGCTGAATAACTTTATAAGCATTGTATTTGCTTATTTTATGACTTGTATTATGAAAGATTACGCTTTTTTTAGGGAACATGATTTAAAATTGGCACAACACATTACTTTTGTACATATGCACGGATCTGCTCCTTCAGCGATTGAGTCACAGATGGATTCAAATTCAGATACGAATCAGCAACAATTGCTATCGCTTTCCGAACTTCGTCGTCTTATCGCTGTTGCAAAGGCTCAACCCGCTCCAGCTGTTCCTGCTCATTTGGCAGATTATTTGGTTGGTGCGTATGTAGAAATGAGAAAAGAAGCACGCGCAAACAAAGAAATGACTTATACAAGTGCGAGGTTGGTTTTTTATTTATACTGTTGCGTTAACTTAGGCATTCCAACTTTTCAAATCGATTAGTTGCTACCTTCAACTCCCTAATATGGTTTTCATTTGAAAAACAGTAGAAATCTATTTCAAACTATGATACAAACTTGAAACCATTCATGTTATCTTTTGTAGCTGTTCACTATCATCGTTTGAATTGATTTCATTATAGACTCACTACTATAAATCACGTTTTCATCGTCTGGAATTTTAGTAAATCGTCTCACCGAGATATTTGCTTATCTACTTATAATATGCAGTTGACATAGCCCTGTTTCATAAAAACACTGTCAATATACAAAGTCTTTTAATAACTTTGAGAAACAGTAAAATCATTTTCCCCCTTTAGATGCAGTGTTACTTAAGAATTAGTTTGTGCCGTCGCCTAGATTGATTGGTAGGGAGTAATGCAGTTTAGTGCACCGACCGCTGCTTAGCTTAGAAATCTCACTAGCTCTGATGGGTTTATGTCTAGCGAAATCTCAACGCGGAATCAAAAAGCTTCCCTACACCAACTTCCGTTACTTGTGACGTAGGGAAGATATTTGTCCACCAAACAAAGAATGAGTATGTTGTTCACCAGTCCATTCTGTTCTACTGTATAGATATGAAACTTGTTTGAATTAGATGATGTATTTGATATATATTTTTTAAACAATATTTTCTGTGTTGAAATTAGATGCAAAATACTTAGCAAAGGTGGTAGATGGGTTTTATAGCATACCAGCCCAACAAACAGATAATGGAGATCGTTTTCTACAATTATAATCAAATTATCGCTTATGCTTAGCAAGCACGAACTTCCTCCAAATTCTAAGTTTCTGAATTCATCCTAGTTTTCCGTTTACTGAATTATGTTTTCTTAAATCTTATCTTCGATATCTAACTCTCTCAATTAATACCAACTCTGTTGCTACCTCCACTACTCTGGGATTTAGTCTAACAATCTCTGTCTTCTACTTGGATTAGCTTGAACTGATGTACGCATATACCAAATTCTACATTGTTACTGACTGATTGAGATTGTGTTTACAAATTATTAACTGATGGGTTAATAATTTAATTTTATTGCATTGACTTTGTTGTCATAGTGTTCTTGAATGCTTTGCGAATTTTACTTCTGCACAAAATAACTTCACAACTTGCACTGAACGTTTCACATCATTGTCAACCGTTCTTATTTTATTTTATAATTTAAAGAACACTTCTAGCTATAATGAGACTGTCTACAGCCCGTGCCCGGCTTCGTGCATCGTCCGAGGTTAGCAAAGGTGACATAGATGAAGCTATGCGTCTTATGGAAGCTAGCCGTTCATCGATTCTCACTTCTCCTTACGAAGATGGTAGTCGTCCAGGACGGTATGTTATTTTGATGTTTATTAGATATGTAGGGCGTTTATTGTGACTAACTTGCACACGTCTTGCTTATTCTTATCTCTGTGGAACTATGATGTATGGCTCAATTCTTTTCCTATGATAATGTTACATTTTGACAGTATCGATGTATTCTCATGAAATCGATATTTACAATCGTGATACCTGGCTTATATTCATAAGGAATTCATTTCAAAGGTTGATCATTCGAACACTATATGTTTCCCACAGTTTCCATTTATCCATGAGTTTGCTGAGTTTCATTAACTTCGGATAGACAGTATTTCTTAAGCCATATGTATTCTTATTAAAATAGGTATATTCTAATCTCTGTTCTCAAATAAGTTTTATTACGACTTGAAGCCAATCCTTCGTATCCCGTATCATAAATATCTTATTTTGTTTACAAAAATGCACACGTATCCACTTTAACACCTCACTGCGTTGAGTATTTCCTGCCAGCTTATCTGCTTTCTTATTTTGTGTGCATAGTTTGTACTTGTAAGACTTTTTATTTTCTGAATCCCCCTCTTTCCTTGGCTCTGCTTGGTATTCCATATTAATGTTTCTAACCGTTTGTACCCTGCCATATTTAGTTGATCTCCTACTTATCGAATGGCCTAAATATTAGATTTAGTCACTCCTATTTAGCCTATATATTCAGTATGTATTGAGCCCTTATTCTAAATGCCTTTTTGATTTCATTTGTTAATTTCGGTGGTTTACTAGTTCTTAATATATTTTCTGGATCCATTTGAATGCGTTGTGTTCAGGGTATTTCTGTACTTCAAAACGCTATATTCAGCTCCTTACATTAACTGTAATTTATTAATTACAGTTCGGTGTTGGCATTAAGAACACAATTTTCGCAGTTGGACTCATTATTATAACTGTGAATCTCGTCTCTGAATTTACTGGAATAAACACCGATTTTCGTCATGTGGATTTCAACCAGCGCATAGCCGCTAACTGATCTTGTTGCCGAATGTATTTGACACAGTATTCCTCTTCACTTGGTGCTCGTATATTATTGTTCTTTTAACTGATGCACTATAATTTCATACGCTACGCTCTTCTTAACAAATATTCCTTATCCTTTTGTGAATGCTGTATTTTATGTATAAGAGGAATATTCATCGAACAGCAATTAGTTTTTCTCACTATTTGTTTTTACAGTCCTCAGTCATACAAAGATGTTATTTATCATATCGTTCGTGAGTTAACTGCAGCAGGTGACGGAACGGCACGGATTGCTGATATTGTCGAACGTTGTGCGACTAAAGGATATACACCAGCTCAGGTAATTTGGTTTGTTAAGTTTGAAATATAAACAGAAGTTCAACAGACATGTGTTATGTAAGTAGATTGTTAATGGTGACCAAAGTTAGTGTCAGTTAAAAATTTCACATAGTTACTGTCTAAGTACGCATATCACGTTTACTTTGCGTAGTAATGTATTATTGAAAGTCTATTTCCATAAACTGTTCTTAACTGACTGTTCGGAATGAGTTTATTCATGTCCGCATTTTAGTCACGTGAATCAGTTAGAAACAGCTCAGAGCCTGGCATGTTTATGTGTTTACTTGCTCATCTTATATCGCCACTACGCGATCAAATTAACTATTAACACTAGAATTACAGTTCAACAATAGAAAACCAAAATATACATATCAAGGAATCTAATCTACAAGATACATCTGCCTTACTGTGACCGATTCCGGCCCATGTCACTACTCAGTGTCTCCAACCACTGGTTGCGACTCTTGGCGGATCCTAACCGGGAAGTCTGTGCCTATCGACGTGGCTCTGACTTATTAACTGACCCTAGTTTTCTTCAATTCTACTTCAATACCAACCATTATTAGACATTAAGGGAGGTAGGCGATATCTGAACCACCTCAGTCGACGAAGATTCACAACCTAATTAACCGGTTTACTATATTTACCTAGTTGTACTACGTATCTGACCTCAGCATTCTTACTCAGTAATTACAGAATACGCGTACTATGCGTCGAAAACATCTGTGATCAGAGGTCTGTGGTCTACGCATATCTGTTTTCATGGCCCATGTTTCACAGCTGTAGGTTAAGCCAAAGTTGACTACTGCGCAGTATATTTTTCCTTTATTTGGCAAGTTAATAGAAGCCAAGTGAGATCTTTGGATCCGTACTAATATTTAGATATACTTCAACCACCTAGGGCTAATGTCACTCCCAAGATAAGTGAAATAGTTAATGCGCTCAACTGCTTAAATCTCTATTATCATTCTTAACACATTTATCCGAGATAGGAAGTTAAGTAGTCTCACAGTTGGCGGTTGAAGAAAACTAGGTACACTGAATACGTTCTATAGATTTTCGTTTCTTTTGTTTCCTCTTGGATATTGGTGTTTTTTCGGAAGAGATAAAAATCTTAATTTGATCCTGTATCCTGGCGATTTTAAGCTTAATACGTTACTAGCTCAGTTCGTCTTCGTCATATGCATTTGAGTCATGAACTAAATAAGAATTCACATACTGCAAATCCAGAACATCTAACATATACTTTGTGCACTAGATACTACAACCAGAATGACCTGGCGATAATGTTCAAATAAAACTTCGTTTTGCGCCCAAATGTCACTCAAACTATCCTGTTTATCACTAATGAAATGTGTGAATTTTTTTGCAGTTCTTTGAAAGACTTTAAGATTATGATATAGTCAATAGCATAGAGTGCTAACTAATCACTTGTTTGTATGTCCTCACTTTGCATTTATGAAGATGATCAGGTATTCTCATTCTTTTTGTTTTCAGCTTAACGAAGTTATTGACGCCTATGAAGATCTTAATGTATGGCAAGTTAACATTGGACGAACGCGAATCACTACTGTAGCCTAAATGCATACATCATAGATCAAGATTTTACGTCAACTTTTATGTTTTCAGTGTGTTGTTGGTATGCTGTATGTTGTCTTATGCATTTTTTCTATACATTTTTAAACTTTAAATTTGTATTTGTTTCCTATTATGATGGTGGTTTAACATGCGCTGTAACTTTCCTACTTATTAATTAAGAGCACAGGCTTACCGCCCCTTCCATGGTGTGGGCAGCCGGAAAGTGACAACCGCCCTCATACCCGCAAAAGCACGAGAGTCCAAATTGGTCAAAATCAAATCCTTTCTACACCCCATAATGTCTCTCTTATCTCTACGACTAACTCTACTCACATTCCTTCATCTCACTGCACCGCTAATGCAAACGATGCGAGCTCACGAGAAGTCATTCCTGGTCTCTTGAAACCCCGTTCTAGACTATATGTTGGAGCTTTCAATGTACGGACATTGAGTCAAATAGGGCAACAGGCTTCCTTGGCTAAGACTTTAGAATCTCACTCAATCGATGTATGCTGCGTCTCGGAAACGCGCATACAGGATCCTAGTAAAATCATTAACCTGATTTCACCGTATCAAAACAAAGAAGCAGCTCGATTTACTCTTCGTGTATCCGGTAGCCCTGATGCTGCTTCTCGGGGTCTCGCTGGTGTAGGTATAGCATTGAGTCGTAGGGCAGAACTAGCTCTCCTAGACTGGATCCCTGTAGATAGTCGCTTGTGCGCTATCCGACTAAACGGGATAGTTAGGACTCGGAAAGATAGGGACACTCGTCGTTGCCTCTTTGTCGTATCTGCCTATGCCCCCACTGACTGCAGTTCAGACGAGGTGAAAGGTGAGTTTTACAGCAAGCTTTCGGACCTCCTCCAAAAAGCTAGGCGCTCTGATATAGTTATAATGGCTGGTTACCTTAATGCTCAAGTAGGTAGACTAAGTGAAAATGAGAGACACTTGGGTGGTTGTTATGGTGTCGCGGCTCAAATAACAAATAATGGCGACCGTCTGTGGCAACTATGCTCAGATAACCGCCTGTTTCTAGCGAATACTAACTTTAGGCATAAGGAAAAGCATCTTTTGACCTGGCGACCCCCAAAATCGTCTCAACGTTGGACCCAACTAGATCACATCGCCATCAGCCACCGATGGAGGGGTTCGATAGAGGACTGTCGCTCGTTCTGGGGCACATGTTTAGATTCAGATCATGCTTTAGTGCGAGTGCGTATTTGTTTGAGACTTACTGGACGTAGGAAAGACATTGCAATGAAGCCTCTTAGGGTTTTACTTAATGATAATAAAGCTAAGAATATATTTCAGGAACAACTAGAAAAACAGTTAGGCCACCGTGTAAGCGATTTCCATCCGGAAGCAGGTTGGAATGATATCAAAAATGCTGTGGAAACAGCAGTGATATCTGCTAGTAAGGTAAGTCATAAGGCTAGGATGAAGCCGTGGATCTCAGTAGCATCCATCGAACTGATGGATGCTCGTAAACTCATCCCACCTGGCTCTGAACATGATGAAGAGCGAAGTGAGCTTAAGCGCAGGCTGATAAAAAGCCTACGCAACGACCGTGAACAGTGGTGGGTGGCGAAAGCAAAAACGATGGAAAAGTCAGCGGCGATAGGCAACAGTAGGCAACTTTTTCGACTTATCAAAGAAACTGGTATTAGGAATCCAAACGTGAGTGAGACTATCTCGGAAAAGGATGGGATTATAATTCATTCTCAGTCCAGGAGATTGGACCGATGGGCAGAACACTTTAGGGATCAGTGCAACTGGCCTTCAGCCACACTTCGATTGCCCACGATCCCCAGTCATCCTGAATGGCAAATCGACTCAACTCCTCCTAATCCTTATGAAGTTGAGAAGGCTATAGGCTATAGTTGTCTTCCTGGACCTAAAGGCGGCATTCGACTCTGTTGATCGTGAGGTTCTGTGGCAGTGTCTGTCATTGAAAGGTGTACCAAAGAAGTACATTAACCTTATACAAAGTCTCTACTCTAAAACTACAGGTCGAGTGAGAGCTTATGGCGAACTGTCATCGGAATTCCTCACTTCAAGTGGTGTCCGTCAGGGATGTCCACTGTCCCCATTCTTGTTTAATTTTGTCATAGACATGCTCCTAGATATAACCATGTCTTCGTCTGACTTTTCAGGAGTTGACTTACTACCAGGAGCCTCGCTTACTGACTTAGAGTATGCTGATGACATAGTCCTATTTGGTGAAGACGCTGACAAAATGCAGAGTCTTCTGACTACCCTGAGCAACAATGCAAGCATGTTCGGGATGCGGTTTTCCCCCTCGAAATGCAAAATGTTGCTTCAGGATTGGGTTGCATCGGCACCTGAACTAGTGATAGGGAGTGAAGTAGTCGAGCGTGTAGACCGCTTCACGTATCTGGGGCGTCTCATCAGTGCTGATGGCCTGGTGACTGACGAAGTCTCAGCACGGATACAGAAAGCTCGATTGGCCTTTGCCAAGTTGCGTCACTGGACTGAGTCATGTTGGTAGATGTAGGCTGCGTGGTTGGGGTCCGCGAGATGAAAGTCACCAATGGTTAGAGACCTTGAACGACATGGCTCAGAATCGTTTGCAATGGCGCAGGTGCATCCACTCTTTGTGTTCTCTCAAAATCTAACCTTCCAAATTCTCTATCTTTCTTCTTTCAAATTTATCTCACTGAATTATACTTTTCGAATCATATCTTCGCTCCCTAATTTTCTGCATTACTGCTAATACTTCTACTATCGCTATCACTCTTGGATTTGAACTGACAGTTGCGTCTCTGTGCTGATGTGATATGGCAACCTGAACTGATGTACGTACGTACGAAGTTCTGCGTTGTATCTGTCTGTCTGTCTGACAGGCTTACCGTCAGGGATGTTTAAAAGTCAATCGTTGACTCTTTTGTTACAGTAACTAACTCGTTTACGAGGTGTATATTTATATATTGGACATGGAGCAACAATAAGTGTGTGAAAGCTAGTGGTACTTGCCTATTGTTCAAACCCAATTAGGTGGAATAGGCTCGAACCTACAGCCGTTGTGTTGTGGTCCCTTAGTCTGATTTTGTACGTTAACTAGTAATACTGCCTAATACCGTGTTCAAACCACTTCGAAAGGTGATGTCTGTTGAAGCCCGCTAATAACTTCACTGGTTAGTCATGATTTAATATGTATTTATGCCTTTACCCTCAGATGATTTAGCCAATAACCTGCGACCTTGAGTACCATCCTTTGATTGTTGATTTCTTTATGAGCCAGTAGACCCCAACTCTGGGTAAAAGCAATAGCGTCCATCCTCATATTACATTCCTACCTTGCTTTTATACATTGACGAAACAAATGTCTGACTTTTGAAACTTATCCAAATAGAAAACATAAAATCCTTTATGCGATATCTGTGTATAACTTATTGTCTTAGTTATTTTCAAACAATTATCCATTCACTAACCCATATAAAATTTATCCTTCTAAGTTTGTATACTGACGTCCCAAAACGTTCTTTCTTAGTTCATTCTTAGTTTAATTCACAGCGTTTGTTTAAAGTTCATTCAACAAATTGTTCGTATCTTCTCTAGGCTGATCCTTAGTCACCAACTTCACTTGATACTCCTGTCTTACCTCATATTACCCTATAGTTCAAAACATTTACCACGTTATAAACAATGACCTAAGCGTCCACTAAATGTGACCAGTAATTCCGATGTATCAACTACCGTAATACTTTGTATCGTGGGCTTGAATTTAATGATATCTATTGTAGTTGTTTGGACGAAATGTTATCATGTCACCTTAACCAGTTATGCGAAATTTAGATTGAACTTAATGTATACATAAGGGAAGATTTCATTAGTCATTGGAACCTATTCTTCTTACTAACAAGTAGTGTAAAATCGTGTTGAAAATGTATTGATTTTTTACTATCGTACACTGCGATTCTGAAAATCTCCACTGTAAATAACCACTCTAACCAATCAATATAGGTCTTAGGAATAGAAGTATGCCAATAAATATATCAGCTTTACGTAGTAATAGCCTGTTTTATCTAGTCAGAATATAGTATTGAGCTTTTGACAAAATAGATTGATATTAATATGAGCGTGTAGAATTCACATTAGTAGTGTACTTCTTGAAGTTAATAAGTGGTTTTCTACATGAAAATCAAAAGAACAACGAAATAAAATTGCTTATTTAGCTATGTAATATTTGTACTCAAAGGTATATTGTAGGTATACAAATAGACGTTTAGTTGAAGTTTAGTCTTATGTTAGTTATAGGTGAGAGTAAGTGTTATTCGGGTTTACGAGTTGAATTGGTTAATTAGTCTTATACAGTTTGTTAAGCAAATTGTGATGTTTTGTAAGTTTGCTCTGTGATATCAAAGTTTTTCGTGATAATTTTATTCATTAAATGCTACACACAGGAATCTTCGGCTAAATTCGAGTTTACATTGATTGTTGATGATATTCTGTAGTGATTATCTTTGACAAACTATTTAAGAATTAACGATACTCGTCACTTTACTATACTGTAGCTAAAGAGAGATTTTTTCCTGAATTAGTCGTTTATATCGCTTCAATTGCATATGTTGTTTTGGTGAATGTTATTTATCTTCACCAGTCTTTCAATACTATCTTAGTTCTGTTTATGTTATTGTATTTTAAAATTGTCTACATAGTTATTAGAATTTCATCTTTAAAATAAAAGAGTTCTCGTCGTAGACATTGTACTTTTAATTTTATTTTGTGTTTTACTTTAATAAATCCAATGTGATATTTACTTAGTCTTTCTTAGTGTTAGTCGAATTTTGACGAGTGTAGATGTGACCATTAACCTAAAAGAATAGACAACGTTTCTTATGTTGATGTTAGTAGTCAGCAGGAAACACAGTTCGACATGGAATTCGTAACATTTTGCACCACCTCTAGGCATACCTGCAGTGTTTCCATAACTATTACTTGTCAGTAGTTTAGATCCTGTATCACTAATATGTGACCAAATCGAGTCGTGATTAGTTAATGAGAACGCAGACAGATGGGTGATATAATACGTTCGGGCGAATAGAAAGATGTTACTAATAGGATTCTCCTGTTCTTATATGTAGCTGATTTCATTGTATCTTCTTTGTAAGATTGCTCTGTATTTAGTATACATGTATCATTGTATATTTCTTATTTGATCCTCAATCAATAATTTGAATATTGTGCCCAACGCTAAATGAATTAACGTTCTTTCTTAAACATATCTCGTCCACATGGACCTCTATTTTCATAAAACTCTACCCGTAACAAACAATCAGTCACTGCATATATGTGCATACAATAGTCACCTAGTTTCGCAATCTACGATTTTATCAGTCAGCTCTTCGGGCGGTGACTGGCTACTCTGTAGAATCGATATATTAACACTAGCCGATCACTGTAGCGACTAATGTAATGTATGCAGGATGTCAATCACTGATCAGATAACTTTATGATAATAGACACAGACTGAAATTCGGTGATTTAGGATCAGATCATCTTGGGAGCAGCACTTTTCCCAAGAATGAAGATATGTATTCGTGAGCAGTGCCAAATAACACGAAACGTAGGTGAAACAGAGATCCTTGTTGAGTACCCCCCTCATAAACCACCTTTCGATTTTATCTGCCTATCTGTTAATTTATTTCGACCAATATGTTCATGTACAGCAGATACATTTCTTATAAGTAATCGTTATAGTCAAATCATATAAAGGTTCTTTCTAGAGATTTCAAGTATAATAGATCAAGATGCAAAATAATCAATGAATAAGAAAAAAGGGAGATGACTGTCTACTTGGAGAAGAAAATGGACAAACACTAGAGATAACCGTAATTAAGGAAAGTTAGGAGAGGTCTGAAGCAACAGATTACTAAGTATAAAAAACGAAAAATTAAAGCGAACTACCAACACAGAAAAAGGGTGTTAGGACCATAGTAAAACTGGCTATTGTATGTATTAATTCTGCACATAGAGTCCCGACTGAAATTGTTCGGTCATCGAAACTTATTGTGCGCATGTTTAGAATACATGTCACTTTCGACGTTAGTGTTACTCTACCTGAATCTCTATTAAGTATCATCCAATTCATCAAGCAATTAGTTTTTACAAAATAAGTCGATATGATTTTCCTTAGTCGGATTATTAAATGTTAATTATATAATTCATTAGCATGACCGATAATAATATTTGAGTAAAAGCCCACTACTTTGAATCAACTTAATCTGAGTGTAGACTACCTTGAATTGATGACCAATCACAGAACCATACTCTCTGTATAAACATGATTGTTTCTTACTATGATTCATTTTTAAGCAGTTCCTCACCACTGTTCAGTATGCTTTTTTTTCTATCCATTTCTTAACTGATCTCAATGACTTTATTTTTGTGCTAATTGCATTGATTTACGTTTTAAAAGCAGATAAAGTCCTTACTGGTTTTCACTACAGCTGAGCTCAGACTCTGAATCAGTAGTCTTGAGAAAATTATTCGGAAGGTTACCTGTTGGCAGAAAATATTGCACAATCGAGTTAGATGTGTATTGTATGTATTTATTTTAATTACTTGATAAAACAACCCACTGACCAATATATTTACTCTGAAAAAGCACAACATCAATGGAGTACGAATGTATAAACCCATTATTATTGGTAAAAAACTTAAGCTTCATGATAGGCAATACTCGTCAGAAAGGGATTTCATGAAACCTAGATGAGCAGATCCCTAATTTGATTTCAACCTTTTTTTCGTCTCATAGTTAAGTACATTTCCAATAAGCTGTTCAGATTAAAATTAATCTTTTGAATGGCTAAGATTTTCATTACAAATCGTTTTTTTGAACACTAACCTGTCATATAAACTAGCTCTTAATGTAATTCGAAGTTAATCGACCAAGTTGAAATGTATCAAAGGGACCCAACCTCTTGGTGCATTTTATTTTATGTTAGGCCATTTAAAGGAGATAGAAGGATGCTAGTTATGAAACGTGAAAAAAATTAAGTAGTAACAGTAAATACACTTTTTAGATTAATTTGCATTTTTGGTGGATATATCCAATCAATCATAGTGCGTAAAAGTTAACTGATAGTTTTTAACATTGATGATATTCTGTGTACTACGTTCACGATCAAGCTAATAATTCTGACACTTATTCACTAAACAATACATAACACTGACTCTTATTGACATCGCACGCACGAATTCTTGTTCCTTCGTGATTCTACTGATTTGTATAAGTTCGACTTATCCAGAGAGTATAATTCTATAGATTAGCCAAAAGAGTAAATGAATAAGCACACAACTGTTGCGTACAAATACGGTAGAAATATTTCTGACAAGATCTACATAATAGCGTACTGAAACACAACGAGCCACTATGGTATAAGCTTCCTTGAAAATAGTGGAATACGAAATATCTACACCATTGTTATTTTCCAAATGAAATCGTTGGATTCAGATATTCATGAATGGAAAATCAGTTTTCCCAGTTACTTTTGGTGATTTAATATCCGCCCATTAAGTGTTGACCAAGTTTAGTATAATTTTACATTTCTGGAGAATTAAAAGTCAGGTGTAATTTGTTCGGATAATCGAACCAACTATTTCATCTACATTATTTGATGTTTAGTACGCTAATTATGCATTACAGTAACTTGAGGTTGTTATGAATCTACTTTTTGAAACTAAATTAATCTTAATAGGTTTAAAATTGCAAGGTGACATTCTTGTAGCAGACGTGAAATAAGTGTCATTCTACCGCTGAAATTTAATACTCTGGGCAATCTGCTCAAAGGTTTATATGTGATGTTTATTAAAGTTCCTTCAAAATGTGAAGTTTGTGTGAATCATTTAAATTTTATTACTGTTTATATTCAATAGAATACTTCAATTTTTGTAAAATCGAACGTTATTGAAGCGTTACGCGTTTCATTAATCAATCAAGCTGAAAGTCTTCTCAACATCAACCTTTATGATTCATAATGGTGACTTCTAGTTTTCGTAAAACTATAAGCATACTTGATATATTGCGTGTTTAGCAGTAACTAGAATACAGTCTCTTCTCCTATTGCATTTTTTTGCGAATCCTATACAACAATAGTTTTGCTGATTGTCGTTTGCAGAGTAGTACTTTCGACGCCGCCCATGAGAGAATCGGCTAGTGGTGACCATATTGGAGAACTTAATGCTATCCCATCTACTTGTATATATACCTCATCAATGGAAGCAAACTGGACTTACATAGTGCATCTCAATGTAAGTTTTTTAAAATATGGTTTGAGAGTCCCAATACTCAACCCATTTATGTCTATGTAGTTGTAAATGAAACTTACGGTTCCCGATAGCGATACGTTTGCAAATAACCAGTTTATATCTAGTGATGCTACTTTTTATTTGGAACATTTACCTCAGTTAGTGTAGTGTCCAGTACACAAATACTGTTTAATATAGCAACCATAATGTTAACAAACTTATTTTAGTCATTTCTTATTTTAAATAAGGCAAATTGCTAATATATGCAAATATACTATGTTGTATTCTAGTTCAAATTAATTCTAATAATCCTTAAATTACGTGGAATATTAGATAACTAGTCTATTAATAGCATCCAGATGCATATAAACTTTCACATGCAACTATTCACTCCCATTGTCACATTAAATACAACCTGAGTTCACAATTGTCTAGGGACCTATTTGCCTTCGTTAATTTTGATTCCTAACGGTGACCTAGTTAAGATTCGAGCAGTCAGCAGGAGGAAACTCTAGAGTTCATTTATTCAGTCTTCAACAGCTAAAATTTTTTAAAATAAAATTTCCATCTATTACTTTTTCGAAACAATCGACCAAAAGATTAACAAGTATCAAAAGTAAATTGTAGAAAACATTAGGAAAGATCAAGATTATAGTAATGAGAGTTTGAGCAGACATAACCTTTACGGCCGAGCTTGAGCGACTATAAAATGACCTTGAAAACCTCGTGCGAAATGCACCAATCACAGCTTTCTAAATCATAATTACTGATTCCTCTCAATTCTGGTGATTTATTAGAAGATTCTAATCTAGGACTTATTGTAGTATGCCTCCCCCACATAAATCCTTAGTGAACGACGAAATATTCATCCTCTTATACGATATACAGATAATGTAAAGGCTTAACTGTAACCCAAAATGTAATGAGAAGTCCTCAAACTTTAAATTATTTATAATTAAAATTGAAAAGTTATGCAGGATATATTATTTTTATGTCATCAGAAAACTTATGTAGGTTATTCTCCAACACTCCAGACTTAATGTTACGATGTATTTTATATAAATATTCATCCAAAGGACTCCATAGCATTCTTCCTTGTGATCCAAAGTATGGTCGCAAGTGACACCTGATTCGACTCCACATTGATTCGATATTGTTGGTACTAACTCCAGTAGGTGTATCAACGAAATGTTTCTTATGCATCATGTACGTACCCCACTACACTCCTTCGGCTGGTAGAAAAATATATCCTACCTGGGACAATCTATAGTGACAGCTGGAAAGCCTATGAGTCACTTTCAATCATAAGGTACGTTCACAAAGTTATAGTGCATAAAAAACATTTCGTTGATACGACTACTGCAGTTAATATCAAAAATATCGAATTTAATTATAAATAATTTAAAATTTGAGGACTTCTCATTACATTTTGGGTTACAGTTAAGCCTTTACATTATCTGTATATCGTATAAGAGGATGAATATTTCGTCGTTCACTAAGGATTTATGTGGGGGAGGCATACTACAATAAGTCCTAGATTAGAATCTTCTAATAAATCACCAGAATTGAGAGGAATCAGTAATTATGATTTAGAAAGCTGTGATTGGTGCATTTCGCACGAGGTTTTCAAGGTCATTTTATAGCAGCTGAATCTCGGTCGCAAAAGAGTCTCTCTACCGAATATTCATATATAGATGATTCTGGTAAGCAACATGACGAAAAGTCACCATGTTCGTAAACAGAGATGTTAATAGATCACTCTCGACCGTAACTGCTACCTTGACATGGTGGTCAATCTTGCCTATCGTGATAACCCGACTAAGCCATGTTGTAAGCAACGCAAGTTTCTCTAGGTCCTACCATGCCAGAGAGGTCTGTTGAAAAGCGATAAGACTAAGGGCACCAACCTGATATCTGAGAACGAAGTCGTACTGCTGACTGAAGCGAGGTGTGACAACAGTAAGATGTTTCCCTCCGAAAACCAACATTTGCAGCGATGCTGCCTTCTTAACGGAAGGGGTTAGAAAAGATCGGCCCTAAAAATAAATACATTTCACTTTACTTACGCTCATGACCCCTCCCAAAGGAGCATAGGCCGCTTACCAGTATTCTCCATTGGACTCTGTCCTGAGCAATCCTTTCCAGTTGTTTCTAGTTGCTGTTCATCCACATCTCACCTTACTCCGCAGATTTCCGTCTCCAGCGGTAAAGCCCTTTTCAGGAATGGAGCTAACACTTCAAAATCTTCCCATAACAAGGTCGTGCGTGATCAGCCTCAAACAACTGTCCTTTAGGGTCTGCGATCGCGCTTTCAGGTCACTAGGACCAAAGCTAAACTAGTTGACTTTCCAGGTACCTCGAGAAGTAATATCCTTCCTTGGTGTAGGCAGCCAGGAAGTGACAACTGCCATCATACATCTAACATCACACGTGATCATCTTGTTCGAGATCAAATCCCACTATCAACGCTTAATAACTCACTTATCCTCACGACTAACTGTTCTAGTATAAATTTATCACCCCACACGTTTAATGTTAATGATTCGAGTTCACGAAATGTCATTCCTTGTCTCCTGAAACCTCGCACTAGACTATATATCGGAGCTTTTAACGTTAGAACTTATGCCAAATAAGACAACAAGCCTCCTTAGATACGACTGTAGATTCCCTTCTACATCGATGTCTGTGTTGTCCCTGAAACGCGTATACAGGATACAAGTACAATCATTCGCTTGACCTCATCTTGTCAAAATAAAGAACCGGCTGGGTTCACTCTTCGTGTTTCTAGGGTTCCCACCGCCGCCACTCGGGGCCTTGCTGGCGTAGGTATGGCACTAAGTTCAGAAGCTGGACAGGCTCTCCTTGACTGGATTCCAATAGACAGTTGCTTGTACGCTGTCCGTCTGAACAAAACGCTAAAAACTTGTAAAGTTAGGGACACACGCCGTTGCCTCTTTGTTGTCTCAGCCTACGCCCCTGACTGCAGCTCAGATGAAGTAAAAGATGAATTTTACAAAAGCTTACTTACCTCTTTCGAAAAGCTAAGCGCAGTGAGGTAGTAATAGTGGTTGGTGATTTTAATGCTCAAGAAGGTAGACTAAACAAAACCGAAAGGCATCTAGGTGGATCCTATGGTGTCGAGGCTCAACGAACAGATAATGGCGACCGTCTGTTCAGATAACTGTTTATTTCTCGCAAGCACCAACTTTAAGCATAAGAAACGACAGTTGGCATGGCGACCTCCACAATCAAATCAACGCTGGACTCGAATAGACTGCCGCTCATTTAGGCGTACATGTTTAGATCCAGATCATGCTTCCGTACGAGCGAGTATTAGTCTGCGTCTCACTTTGCGTAGAAGATCCACGGCAAGGATTCGTCTCAGAGTTCAACTTAATGATGAGAAAGTCAAGAATACATTTCAGGAATAACTAGAAAATCAATTAGTCAACAATGTCAGCGATACCCACTTCGAGTCAGCTCGGAATGATTTACATAAATGGTGTCGAAACAACAGTGATATCTACTAGTAAACTAAACCAAAAGGTTAAGAGAAATCAGTGGATTTCAGCTGCATCTACTGAAGTGATGGATGCTCGACAACACACTCCGTTTGGCTCTGAACACGATAAGGAGCGAAGGCAACTTAAACACAAGCTGGCTAAAAGCTTACGTAATGACCATGAGCAGTGGTGGGTGGCGAAACCTAGAGAGATGGAAATCGGTATCAGAAATCCGACTGTAGTTGAAACTATCTCAGAAAAAGATGGGCACATTATTCACTATCAATCCAGAAGATTAGACCGATGGGAAGGACACTTTAGGAAACAGTTCAACTGGCCCTCGGTCTCATCCTAGTTTCCCACCATCCCCGAGCAATCTGAATGGCAAATTAATATTGGTCCCCCAAATGTTAGTGAGGTTTAGAAGGCTGTACGGAATCTAAAGTGTGGGAGAGCAGAAGGACCTGATAGATTAACCCCTGAGATATTTAAGGATGGTGGTTCAGTTTTAACAGCGAGATTTACTGAGATTTAGTCTGGGATCTGGGCTCGAATGCTTTTAAACGCCCAACAATAGTTGTATTCTTTGACCTTAAGGCGGCGTTTGACTCTATCGATCGTAAGGTTATGTGACAATGTCTGTCATTGAAAGACGTGCCAGTGAAGTATATTAACCTTATACAAGCTCTCTACTCGAACACTACATATCGAGTAAGAGCTTATGGCGGATTGTCGTCGGTATTGATCACCTCTAGTGGTGTTCGTCAAGGTTGCCTCCTTTCCCCATTTTTATTTAATTTTATCATTGACATACTTCTAGCGTTAACATTTTCATCGTCTGATTTCTCGTGGGTTGCCCTCCTTTCAGGAGATAAACTTCTTGACTTAGAATATGCAGATGATATAGTTCTATTAGGTGGAGATGCTGATAAAATGCAGAATATTCTGACTACCTTAAGCATCAGTGTGAGCATGTTTGGGATGCGATTCTCCCCATCCAAATGCAAAATGTGCCTTCAGGATTGGCTTGCTTTGGCACTGAAATTAGTGATAAGGAGTGATATCGTTGAATGTGTTGACCGCTTCATGTATCTTGTAAGCCTCATCAGTCCTGGTGATCGGGTGTTTGATGAAATCTTGGCTCGTATGCAGAAGGTTCAATTGTCTTTTGCCAATTTTCGTCATTTGTGGCTTAAGCGAGACATCCGTCTACTGACGAAAGGACATATTCGTTCCATAGTACATGTATTACAGTTAGGACATGTTACTTATGTCTGACTACCGCTTTCCTCGACGAGCAATGTTGTATGTTGTGGGAGTAGGTTGGGAGAAAGTTAGAAGCAACCAAACGAAAACATGGCACCAGTCCATGAAGTTATCGATAACTGAGCTGAGCCATGTTAATAGATGCAGACTACTTGGTTGGGGTTCACGTGATGATCGTAACAAATGGTTAGAGATTCTAAGTGATATTGCTCAAAATCGATGGCGCAGGTGCATCCACTCTTTCTTTAAATTCTAATGTTCTGAATTCATCAAATTTTTTTTTTACTATAATAAATTGTTTTAAAATTTTGTTTCTGATCTCTAATCTTTTCCATTAATTCTAACTCTGTTTGTAGACCCACTATTCTGGGATTTTATCCGACAATTTAATCTATTTGCTCATTGAGGAATGGTAACTTGAACTGATGTACGCACATACCTTGTTCTATGTTGTTGTTAATTGACTGATCGATGTTTATATTTATCCGGCAATCAATCAATCATGTTCTTGGATGGTATATGAAAAAGCTGGCTTTGGTCTGACAAACATAACCCGCTTCGTAATAGCAAGTAGATTTATATGAACAAATTTCTGTAGCCCTGAGCTGTAGCTAGTCTGTGATTTACGAATCAGCGTCCTGATAAAAAAATCAGTATGGTAAACAGGATGGTATGTTCTTCCTTGAAAGTACGAGTTCTCTTCCACAGCGCCTTAGTGTTCACGTTTTTGTCAGGAATTACTGATAAGTATCTGGAGTAGTTATGGCAATCGATTTGTCAGTGCAGATATGTTTAACTCATGAAAGAGCGTGATTTAATTCTTTCTTCCAGCTTGTCTCTAACGATATCGTCCTCCTTCCCTTTACATTACTGAATTGACAAAATAATGTTTGCCAAGTTTACTTCTGAATGGTTCTAAAACTGCAGCCTATCGTTTCAGCAAGAGCATGACAATGTGAGTTACTTATATTCAATATGATGTGTAATGGAATAGCCATTTTACATACTTTAGATTATACATAATTGAATATTTTTGACTCATCATTTTATTGTGGGAACTTTGAAGAAACTAAAGAAGTTCATTTTTATAGATTAATGTATGTAAAATGATGTCAAAAAAATCCTCTTTGCCGAATAATCCTTGTTCTTCTGTCAATAGTGAAAGTTAATATGATGGTTTTCGACTACAAAAATAAGAATAGATTTTTAGAGATTTTGGATTTTGTACCGTTCGGTTTGGTGAAGCTGTTGTCGTCTAACTGGACATTTTAGGGAGATACTTTGATAAGTGAGGCATTATAATTTCTTCAATTGACGTGGGAATATGGCTGTTTGCTCTCGATAATCGTGTTGTAGATCTTTGCATATTAATGTGACTTTTTCGTCAATATGGGTTCACCTATGCTATTCCTCGCCATCCACTTGACGGGGGGACACGTTAGAATTTCCATGTCATTCAAAAGAATCAAAAGCAAACCACCTAGCATTCACTGAGATTTACTTCACGAATATCAAGGAGTTTAAACCGAACTTATGCACTCAAAAAGATACTGAACTTAATAATGCATTGATCTGCTAACCAGTTTCCAATAAATTGTTGGGTGAAAAATCATTTAGCATTCTAACTTATAAATACCTTTTTATTCTGGCGTTTTATTTAAGCCTTATTTATTTTACTTCAGAAATTAATCTATTTTCGTATTAATTATTACGCAACTTTTCCAGTAGCATGTCCTTATGAATTATTAAACATTTTGATAATGGAATATTTACATTTAGCATTAAAATATTCAACCATATGATTAAGATTTTACCAATTTTTATTAGTTGGAACTTTTCTGGTGTAAAACAATGCAAGCAAGCAGAGCAGATACAACGCAGAACTTCGTACGTACGTACATCAGTTCAGGTTGCCATATCACATCAGCACAGAGACGCAACTGTCAGTTCAAATCCAAGAGTGATAGCGATAGTAGAAGTATTAGCAGTAATGCAGAAAATTAGGGAGCGAAGATATGATTCGAAAAGTATAATTCAGTGAGATAAATTTGAAAGAAGAAAGATAGAGAATTTGGAAGGTTAGATTTTGAGAGAACACAAAGAGTGGATGCACCTGCGCCATTGCAAACGATTCTGAGCCATGTCGTTCAAGGTCTCTAACCATTGGTGACTTTCGTCTCGCGGACCCCAACCACGCAGCCTACATCTACCAATATGACTCAGTCCACTTGTCAGTGACTTCATCGATTTCTGCCATGTTTTGGTTTGGCCGCCCCTAGCTTTCTTCCAACCTATTCCTACACCGCAAAACATAGCTCGTCGAGGCTGACGGTAGTTAGACATGCGTAACACATGTCCCAACCACCTCAACTGATGAAGTTTCAATACCTCATCTATTGATTTGCCCTCCTTTCCTAGAACCCGTTTCCTAACGACAGCATTGCTCACTCGGTTGTCCCATGATACTCGAGCAATGCTTCGGAGACACCTATGGTCGAAGACCAGTAACCTACGAATGTCCTCTACTCTTAACGGCCATGTTTCGCTCCCGTATAGTAGGACAGAGCGAACTGCTGCACGGTACACTCGTCCTTTGGTTAACAAGCGGATATCTCGCCTGCGCCATAAGTGACGCAACTTGGCAAAGGCCAATCGAGCTTTCTGTATCCGTGCTGAGACTTCGTCAGTCACCAGGCCATCAGCACTGATGAGACGCCCCAGATACGTGAAGCGGTCTACACGCTCGACTACTTCACTCCCTATCACTAGTTCAGGTGCCGATGCAACCCAATCCTGAAGCAACATTTTGCATTTCGAGGGGGAAAACCGCTTTCCGAACATGCTTGCATTGTTGCTCAGGGTAGTCAGAAGACTCTGCATTTTGTCAGCGTCTTCACCAAATAGGACTATGTCATCAGCATACTCTAAGTCAGTAAGCGAGGCTCCTGGTAGTAAGTCAACTCCTGAAAAGTCAGACGAAGACATGGTTATATCTAGGAGCATGTCTATGACAAAATTAAACAAGAATGGGGACAGTGGACATCCCTGACGGACACCACTTGAAGTGAGGAATTCCGATGACAGTTCGCCATAAGCTCTCACTCGACCTGTAGTTTTAGAGTAGAGAGCTTGTATAAGGTTAATGTACTTCTTTGGTACACCTTTCAATGACAGACACTGCCACAGGACCTCACGATCAACGGTGTAAAACAATAAATACCATCATTGCAATATCACAAGCACCAGGTGCAGAGAATTTATGAAACGGACTCGTGTAGTTCTGCTACAATCTTTACATTTGTTTTATTTATAAATGTTTTCAAAGTTCCTTGTGCAATATCGTCTCCTTCGATCATTTAATTCACTGAATTATCTGATGACAATGAGACGCGAAACTGCCAGAAACTAAAATTTATCGAACAAAAATACCAAACTCCATTAAACTATAAATAATTAAGAGAGACAGTAGTGAAAAACGAAATTATGACTTTTAACACAGGATAAATAATTCTAACGTTACAAAGGTATAATACCGAAAAGTCAATATATTTTATGCGTAAGAGGGCTGAGTCATATGACAAAATAATTGTCACAGGTTTTAAAGATTACAATCGCGTGACCCATTTGTTTCTAAATTGTTTAAGACTACGACAGAATCAAGCCAGTTACATAGTATACTGATTATAAATATTTTCATCAAAAAGTTGTGGATACCAGGATTATATCACAGAAGTAATAGAGTGATTGTGATTAACAAGTAATGTTTAACATTTTGACACTTTAAATGTGAATTACATGGTTCACTATATTTCACTAACTGAATTCAGAAATATGACAGTTATATTAAATGACTGCCATTAATAAAACGTGACCTACTGTTTATGATAAATGCACACTGAGATAGTGATAAACTAACAAGTATAAACCTGAATGTAATTCACAAAAGACTGAAAGACTAGTGAGCCAATAAGTTTATGATCGAAAGCACTTACATTATGTACTCGAATCGAATATGATTATCATTTATTCAATCAACACTTTGATTTAGTCACTTGTATTCTAATGAGGTACCGATCTTAAATTTTCCAACTCATTTTCGGGAACGAATATACTCAATCACTAATATTAATATACATTAAATTTAGATTATCCAATCTCAAATAGATGTTTTTTATTGGATGTTAAATTTGATATCATGAAATGATTGAGTTAGACAGAGTACATAGAGATGCTTCGTCGCAGTATGAAATACGTCGTCCGAACATGTGCCACTAATAAAGACAGAGCCAAAGACCTTCAAGTTTTGAGGCGAAAAACATTTGTTAAAACCTGAGGAACAGATCAGTACTTCCAGCAATACAAAGACGAAACATATTTTGTGTTAAGCAGTGCTACGTTGTACACAACAGAATATGTATATATGCAGAACGAATAAGTTTCCATCCTATGAGCTTTAAGATTTCTGAGAAAAATCAGTGAATTGCGGATTAGAAACGGAAGTAACGAGGCAAATGATGAGTGATATTGATTAACGGTCGTCTCATTTGTGATTATTAGAACCATACCGAAAAACATCTAAGAGAAGTAGGAAAGTACTGTATAAAATGGCACCGATTACGACTACACATATCACTCTGATACGAGGAAAATCGATGATGTGGAAAGCACACGAGATTATTCTAAATACAAAAAACAAATACCGATACATATTAGAAATACATAAGTAGATGTGATTACATATTACATATGCACTAATCATTGAACATAACATGTTTTGAATAGGATCTCGTTGGTTTGACATAAAAAAAAATCGGCTTTTGGTACGTATGTGTATAGCTTACTTGACAGATGAGCACAACAAAGTAACCAAAAAAAAACTAAAAGCTCCATGGGGAAAAATACTTTTGGAAACAGAAAGTGTTTGTTATTCTACACCTTTTTGGAATATTTTACAAGATCTAGATAGGCATCAAATGATGAAATAATTGGGCAAGTTCCATAGAGGGAAAGTGGAAAGATATTAGTGATGATAAATCAATCAAGTAAAGAATTTGTTCATTTATATATAGACAACCAGAATAAGCATAAAATCGATCGAAAAATATCCAACATATCAGCGACCCATTAGAGCGACACCAAGAGCTTTACGTTGTTCTTCACTCAGTTGACTAACGCATACCTCTACTAATGATGAATTGGACTGAAAACAGATATAAAAAAAGGACAAAGCGGTGAGAATCGTAAGCACACAATTCACTTTTCTGAATGGATGGCGTATTACTAAAAAGCTATCGTAACAGATTGTGTTGTTTCGTTGAAAATAGCAGCTTTTAAACGAAATTATTGAGCTTACAATGGTTAAAGTCACTTTCTGACAAACAAAGATATATAGAACTCGAGGCGATGAAATGACTGGCTCCGTTGAGTTAAATGATATCTAAACTACTTGGTTATAGTTTTTAATAGTCGAAGATCGGAACAAAAAAATAGCTGAAAATTAGTCGCAGTTACATTTCTTATTCTAGTACAGTAAAAAAAAAAGCTTGAAAAATCTGGCACATAAGAGCACTGATTCAAGTTGCCGCACTATATCAGTACAACGGGATGTATATAGACATATTAAAATTAACTTTAGTATCAATTATAGTACCAAATAAATCTGGAAGTCAATTTCTAAAGGAAGACAAAGAATGGATATATCTACGTCAGCTCGAACGATCCTTAGTAACATCACACAGTCATCAAACATTAATCCCGATGACCGCACGAATTCTAACCAGCTTAGTCTACAATTAGCGTAACTTAAATCAATTAATCAGTTGTTGCCAAAGTCACCCCCGAAATTCTGAATGTCGCATCATTTCATCTGTTACAATGTTTAATTTTAGTTGATCTTTAACGATAAATGCATGCATCTTTTTATACAGTTTTTCATTGTGACCAATATAATTAGTTTCCGACTTTTGTTTCTCATCTTGCTACTAGTGTTTCTGGATTTATTGATCTAAAATGTCAGTAAGTTGATACAATGTATATCTGAACGGATTTTTGAGCCGTTTATGACAACCTGAAGTTGCATACTTAGGCGCGTTATGTTGACTGGGGTAAGATTAGGATAGAA
The DNA here is from genome assembly GCA_025215515.1 of Schistosoma japonicum. Lineage (NCBI taxonomy): Eukaryota > Metazoa > Platyhelminthes > Trematoda > Strigeidida > Schistosomatidae > Schistosoma > Schistosoma japonicum. The sequence goes on from CM046068.1 coordinate 4,502,519, forward strand.
AAAAGCAAGATGTTGATAAACTAAAACATGGTACCAGTTCATGGGGCCATCGTGTCGATCGGAGCAATGTTGGTAGGTCCATACTACCTGTTTAGTGTCCGTGACTAGTGGTCAGAATTCGTTACTTTACCTTTCATCCTGAGATTTGAAATTACTTTACTTCTCTCCATGAATTAGCTTCTACTTCTCGAATCATATAAGTTATGCCTAGTCTTTTTTACTGCAACTAGGGGTTCATCTAAATTAATGTGGTATCAGAACTTGGATTGGAGTACGTAATTCTGATTTTACGTCGTTCATGGAGTACACGATTAATTAGATACGCGAAAAACAAAATTGATGTTTTTCATCCCCAATCCCCAATATTCGAAAATATCTCAAAAGAATACTTGCTTAACAAGCATACATAATAACTAATGTGCAAGACATCATTGCTGAACACTTGCTGAAAACGCTCTTTATGTGCTGAGTTGCTTAACCGTAAAGCTTTCATTATCCATCTAGACATCACTGGAATGAAGTTTAGATAGGCTGAAGTTAGTATTTCAGAAGCATAAATTAATGTAACTTACTTGGATGTGGCGCAGTATAGATACACAACGTTGATAAGCTGAAGGTTTCTCCAAACCGTTTTGTTGACTGAAACCACTAGTTTGGCTACTAGTTTCTAGTTTCGATCGATTTTCCGTATTTGCATCAGACAAACCACCAGTAGACATAGATTCGGCGATAGCACGGACAATACTTGGTAAGTTAGAATTATCTGGCCCGATTACAACAGGATTGTTAGCTTCAATAAGATCACAAAGATAGCCGTATACGTGTTCAGTTTCTACAGTATCATCCCATATAGGAAGCCATCCTAACCATCGAACGATTAAAGCGTCGATACCCCCTAATGCTGGAGGCAAACATTCAGGGCGATATTTCATAATCTATTCGAAAATAAAACAAGCATTAATTTTCTTAAAATTTTAAACTATTAATCGCCATCTAAATAAATAAAAGTTTAATAGACTCGTATTACTTCAAAACGAGAAAAAACAAAGCTTCGTGATATATGCTTAAAGAAACATCTATTTTAAAACTGTAAAAGACGCACCTTTGTGATAGCACTTATTGCATTTTCGGTACACAAATTATTTTCTTCAGACTTTGAATCCGGAGCTTCAATTAACTGTATAAGCGGTCCCACAAAATCTGACAATATTTGATTATACTCTGAACCACCGTGTATAGCAGCTACACCGATTCCATAAACGACAGCTTGTCGGACATCAGGTTGTTGGTGATGAACAGCTTGAACAAACGTAGGTAAGAAAAATTGATGGAATTGCCAACTCTGTGCTCCAGTAAACTCAATTACATCATCCCATAGACAGATACCCCACTGTAAATCTGACCACGGACGATTCTGTTCCTGTAAGAAATCAGATGTAAAGAAAAATAGTCAAATATCTGTCATGTTTAGAGGTTGTATAATAATTATATAGTATTAAAACACCTCCAGGCTAAATATTTTTCAGCTGTACGATAGGATATCACGTTGGCAACAGTTAGATTAAACAGCCACTGCTTTCAGTTAATCAATGAATTACTCACAAAGTTCTTTTACTGGGTAAAATTACTTTGTATAGTGTTTGATTGATTTACTCACGTACCATGTACAAATTTATGTACTCAGCTATAAGACAAAATTCAGCTGTGTAAATGTTAGAGATACTACTAGACTTCTTAAATCGAAGTAGGTGGTACCGGTAATAAACCAGATGAAAGTTTTACGTTTTAATCAAGATGATGACATCGACTAGATCGTTGTTGCTACACCCGAAAACATGTTATCTAACTTCATTATTACCAACACGATATATTGTCACTCGATGCTAGCGCTGTTTCTGTGGAAATGATGATTGAATGTAGTCATCGAGTATACTCAGTGAGGAAAAGTCAGGTTTCGCAAGCATACAACAGAACTGTTCTCACTGAAGTGTTGTAAGCCTGACCTTTAACAGTTAGATTCACATTATGAAGATATCAAAGTTGGTTCAAACCGACAGAAGCGGACTTAGAGGAAAAAAAAACAGTAGTTGATGAACTAAGTTTTGATAAAGCAACTCATGAAACTACTCTACTTTCCGTAGGAGTATAAATTAGACAATTGTGTAAGGTAGAATACGAGGAATCACATGAAGTCCTCAAATATAAATGCCTATGAATAAGCGAGACAGTGAAATAATATTCACTAAAACTACAGAAAATTACAGTTTATAAACGTTAACAGCAGTGAACAAATATCAGTTTAACAAAACGCATACATACCAATAGTTTGACACAAAATACCATAAGTTGTTGAAAGAATGGAAGTGCTTCAACACCGAAAGCAACGAAGACAGCGTGGACAATGTCACACATTTTTGATAAAACATATTCATCTTCATCTTTTTCGCTTAGTAGTCGTTCCTCTTCAAACTCATCATAATCTTCATTCTAAAAAGCAGCAAAATATTGTAATAACTTGTTTTGAATATGATAAATAATGTAATGTGACGTAATCATAAATTACAATCCTATTCCAAACATGCTTAATACATTGGAATATACAATCATATAAAGTGGGTAAATTTTTAATATAAAAAACGCAAACATCCAAACTCTTATATGACATATATATATATATATATATATATATATATATATATGACTTCACACATGTTGAATAAATTAATGACTACCTGGATTTAAACGATCAACGAGTAACTTGTAAGCATTTGAAGCTAAAGTTACTAGGTTCGAGTTTTAGCGCGGACAGTCAAAACAGGTACTAAGCAAAGTAGAGACTGGAACATGTGTGGATTTACTCAATCCATCAAACCATATTAGCACGACGAGGTCAAATTAAGATTATCACTAGATTACAAATATCACAAGCTATGTATTACGGATGTACAAGACAAACAGTAAGAACACTTGTGCCACTGTGACCTCTTCCAAACCAAGTCATCACGTAATATTTTCAAACACTGATCACAATTATTACTTGGCAGATGTTGAATCAAGTAGTCGGCGCCTACCAGCATGGCTCTGGCCGGCATTCAATGACTTCATAGACTGATGTCATGTTTTACTTTAGTCGACTCCAGTATTCTTCAACCCTATTGCAATACTAGCCGAAATCGTGTGTCGAGGTAGGCAGTTGTTAAGCACGTGATATACGTCCAAACCACTTCAATCATTGAACATTCACAACCACGTCAACCGACTTGTGACTTTTACCTAATACTCTGTACCTAACCTTAGCACGACTTGCTCAGTCGTTCAAGAATATGTGAACCATGCTTTTAAAATACATGTGATCAAAGAGATGAATTACAGTTAGGACATGTGTTACGTAGACCCAACCACCACCTACCTCGACGAGCAATGTTGTATGGTGTGGGAGTAGGTTGGGAGAAAGCTAGGGGTAGCCAGACGAAAACATGGCACCAGTCCATGAAGTTATTGATAACTGAGCTGAGCCATGTTAATAGATGCAGATGATCGTAACAAATGGTTAGAGATTTCAGATGATATGGCTCATAATCGATGGCGATGGAGCAGGTGCATCCACTCTCTGTCTTCCTCCAAATCCCAAGTTTCTGAGCTTATCATAATTTTCTTTTTACTGAATCATATTTTCTCAAATCTTATCTCCGATCTCCATACCTTTCCATTACTACTTACTGTGTTACTACCTTCCTACTCTGGGATTTCGCTCAACAACTTAATCTCTATTTGCTAATTGAGGCATGGCAACTTGATTTGATGTACGCAAGTACCAAGTTCTACGTTGTTACTGACTAATTGACTGACATGTTCGACAACTATAGGTTAATAGAGAACTGACTTTTGTGCAGTATACTTGTTCTATGGTTAGCTAAAGGATTTCTCGCCGATGACACAACTGACGAATGTTAAAATAACCAAACGACAGTGAACATCGGCATTGGAATTCAACCAGCCGACGAGTCTTAAACAAAACAAAATGCACGTGGTAGATCCCATCATTAGCCACAATCTAACTTTACTAACATAGCTATTATTCAGGACTTTTACGAATGCCGGAGCATACATGAAATATTTTAATCAATTATGATTTAAGCGATTGGAACCTAATAAACAAATCTTAATATCAGGTAAAAATTAAAATCGAAATTTCCCCAAGGTCTGCACATAAATAAAAACTGATAAAAAATAGCAAACGTCCATTGTAACTTTCGTGTAACAGTAATCATTCCTGAACATTATAATTGATATGAATCAAACGAAATCTACCTGTCGCTGTGCAAGTCGTTCATCACTTTTCTCAAAATGTTCATGAAACAAGTGATCCAATAGATTTCGAATTTCAGCTAATTGATCACTGGTTACATATGCCTTCCCCACTGCTTCTATGGAATTTGCAAGAGCTTGCAAATGGTCTGCAACTACATCACGCTCAGGTTCATTGGTTACTGCTCGTATAAGACTTTTATGTACACGTTCCCAAGCAACATTTACTACCTCTGGTTGTTTAGCCTTCATACTACTAAGAAGAAAAGGCAAGCACTCAGCGGCAGCACTACGAACCTGTTTGTTTAAGGAATAACAAATAAGCAGGAAGTGCAATGTTAAGAAACAGATTATTAGTGTATGTTTTACAAATAAAACCAATCAAAACCCATTCTAAAATCCTACCACTTGTTCTATTCTTCGTGATCCCAGAATTCATTGACAAGGTCGAATTTAAAGAGTTTGCTACATACCTTATTTGATGAAACGTTCTAACATTATCACTCATTTGTAGGGTATGTTAATCAATTTTTTACTGGTTGCCAACGGTAATATTGTTTACAAAATTGAAAGGATAACAGAAAGCGTTCTGTGCCTAAACTACGTTTGTACATGAAGTATCCACATAGAGAAACTTCCAAAATCCTGATTCTATTCCAATGACGTATGTGACATATAAGATCATGAAAAAATAAACTGGCATGTGAACATGTAGCCCGTCATAGAACTGTATCTCCAATGTTGGTTTTCAGACTAATGGATTAGACTTCTAGGTTAAGGAATAGATGGGCAGCCCCCACTAACAAAACTACTAACTACAGCGACCTAGGCACTCGTGGACTGTATCCCAACTCATACACAAACATAAAAGACAATTACGAAGAGAAAAATCTACTCGCTCTGATGCATCTGACACTTCATCTCACGTGTTTCACTGACCGTATTCACTTACTCAATAGATAGGTAGTTGTTTACCCTCTTCCGACGACTCTTTTCTTTGGACAAATTTATCCTAGCAAATCGACGAATATTGGGCTTTTCAAAAAATACAATCTTCCCAGTGTTTGAGAATTGCTGGAGGATAATAAATTGGTAACTATATTTGCAATTAATAGAATCTTAAATACAATACTTATAAATTTATGAGAATTTCTTATTATTCACTACAATAAATAAAAATAATAGTCATATGGCTGCGATGGTTTAAGGTGAAAAGTTCGACAGATAATTCTGTGCAGCTTACTTCGTCATTAAAATAAAAATCAAGTAATGGGACCATGATATCCAAAACTTGTTGGCAATATGGTGCAAAACTTTCTTTCATTTCTCGTGCATAACAAACTAGCATTTGGCAAGCTGTTGCTTTGTCTTCTAATCCACTATAGAAAAAAAAATTGTTTATCAATATGGTTTAGTAGAACCCAAAATAACAATAAAATAAGGTTCTCTTCATTCTATCAACTAACCTTGTACGGATCGCGTAATTACGATCCTCTCCTAATTTGACAACTTGCCAATCAACATCCGCTTCTACGCTGTCTGCTTCATCGTTATCGAGAATGCATATTTCAGGTTTCACACAGGCAGAACGTAATACCTGTGGCATGACAACAGGAAGATAACTCTCGAAATCACGACCCAACAGTTTGCAAATTCTTGCCCAAGCACTAATCATGTAAGAAGCCTAAGAATTAAAAATAATAATTACATATAAACAGAATTGGAAGTAGGCGTAAACAATTTTTTTTCAATAATGTGAAATAGATTCCCACCTGAGGATCATCTTCATCTGACGACTCTGAATCAGGTTGAGTTTGAGATTGAAGTAGCAAATTCATTACCGGTCCCACATCCTGAATGAACTTTTCTTTCCCAACAGCCAGTCCGATAAGACTTATGCACTCAATAGTTTTACCACGTAATAAACGCAAATCTTTGTGTACAGCATTCTCCATTATGTACTTTAGAACTGGCATAAAGCTGTATACAAAGTAAATACATAAAACAAAGGAAAATAGATGCACTGATAAGTACTTATGTAGAAAAATATAGTTTGTTATTTATTTAATAATCCGCAAGAACAGTCATGGCTAAAAAATATTAAAATATAGGAGTGCAATTCACTCAAAAAATGCATAACTAATTGTCGCTAGCTATTTCTATATTTTATATAATGACTGACAATGATGTGTGGTAGATGAATTGACGCAGGACTGTGACTGAGTCCGTCAGTAACGTACAACGTATAACTTGGCACATATGTGCATCGTTCGAAGTTGCCACATCAAGTCACCAAAGCACTATATGTAATAATAACATTTAAACTGTACGCTAATGTGTCTAACCAATGGTTATGATAATCACGTAAATATCAACCCGGTAATCTGCATCGGCCGACACTGCACAGACCAGTAGTAAAAGACTTCTTGATTTGATTTGACTACTCTAAGCTTTCTTCTATTCTAATTTAACTTTAATCACCATCGCGTGTTGAGGTTAGTAGAGGCTGGGAATACGTAGTACGTCTGAGCTACTTCAGTCAAGGAAGACCTACAATCTAATGGGCTCATTTATTGTTTTTATCATCTGTTTAGTACAAGTCAATAGGTGGGTCTCCTGGTAGGAGGTAAATATCTGAGAATTGATAAGCGGAGAGTTATTTTTAGCAGTAAGTTTATATCGCAACCAAACAACAACGGAGATAGTAGACAACTTTGAATGATATCACATTGAGCCCTACATTTAGATGACAGCACACTATAAGCGCCAGTGATTTAAGAGATAGAGTACATCTTGAAAAATGTCAATTCTTATACACAAATCAAGTGTTTTTAAAAATGATGAATTAATAACAAGTAAATCTACCAGGTGCAAATACTTATATGTAACTACGAACCAAACCAAGTTTGGGGGCCAGTGTTACGACTTGGTTGTTCAGATCCAAGTATGTGAAGCGAGGTTCGAACGTGGGACTTAGTGAGCGAAATTCGAACACTGTAATCACTGCACAATAATAAGATAGATATACCAACTGGAAAGTGTAACTAATTATTTGTGACATCAGAAGACAGACAGAAAATTTGAACTGCCCTAGATAGTAACGAGTATCTAGTTCTAATCAATTTTATAATATTTGTGTACAGGAAACAAGCATACCGATCATAATACGGTAAAAACTTCTTCTCAGCTGCATCAGCAACGGATGCGACAGTCGTTACTATTTGCATGAGCACTAACTTTCGACCATGCTCAACCATTTCTTGGAACTTGGAATTCATGATTTGTTCGAGTTTAGAGACCAGGTCATTCAAATAATTCACCAAAATATGCTATAAAATGAAAAAATATGAAGATATGTATCTATTAGTTAAACCTTAATAAACACCTATTTGTTTGCAGTGTGCAATAATGTAATAGACATATTTCTTGTTGCTTGCTTAAAGATTATTTGGGGCATGATAGGTCTTACATCTACATTAGGCTTTATTAAGTCACTGAAATTTAGTAACTACACAAAACTTAGCATTAAGTTGAGCTACAATTATTATGATAAGGTCAATGATCTCATGTGATGTGGATAAGATTTAAATAAAGTAATAACCGAAAGGGCTGTGAGTGAGTAACTTATCTAGTAGACAGGAAAATTTGGATGATGGTCTCTGGTAGCATGGTAGTGATTTAGGTGGATGTAGAGAAAATCGATTACTCAGATGGCCAAAATCACTATTCATATGTTCATGATGATGTCAGTCTAATCTAATTTTAAAAGAATATGATTTGTAAGCACAATGTCAATAAACACTTAGGAATACAATGAACTAGAAAAATTCTGTTGACCTCTATTTGTTTTGGTTGGTCAAATGTTAGAAATTTTCATCAACAGCCAAGGTAAACAGAGAATGGCAGAAGCTATTGAGTTTACGTTCATTGAGGAAAAAAAAAGTAATTTTAAAGATAATTTTTAAAGCTGTTCATATTCGAGCTATTCGGCGATGAGATTTATAGACTATCTATATAGGACCTTTTACCAAAAGATTAGTCAAATGGGGGTTCAGGAGGAAACAGTGTTTTCAATGCCTAGAATCTGTCTGAAGAAATTCCCGATAGTTTTTACCAATATATAATTAATTTACAGTGTTATAAAGCCAAATATTTTATCCAAAAACAAGTCATTGACATAATTTGCTATTCTCCGTAGTCGTATTATGACATCATTTTGATAATCATTTTCTATTATCGTATAAATAAGTAATACAAATGTATGGAGTGCTGGATATACTTATGTACTGCGTACCTAATAGTTGCACAAACGAGGTGAGTCTGAAACACTAAAGTGACTAGGCACGGAGGTATCGAAGTGATAATAATCACTTTGATTATCATCACTCCCTTTCTTACCCACTTACGAAGTACAGATCTATGTAATCGGCTTGGAGATACACTATATATTTGAGGATTAATTATACTAACCGGCTGCTTAAACTGGAGTAAACGGAGCGGGACTAGAACAGGTGGCCTAATGGATCAAGGTCCCATGCCAATCGCATTGCTACCGTTTCACCTATCAACTTTGACAGTCCGGAATTGCGAAATATATGGTTTTTACGAGTCATACATACAAACTAGAAAGCGAATAAAAACTGTTAATAGAGGTTGATTGGAAGGAAAATACATCAATATTCTATTTACAAACCTGCGGTACTTTCTCACAGAAATTGACTAATGCAGCTCCAGCGTTGGCCTGTACTCTAGGCACTGCATCGTTTAGTGTTTGAACTAATGCTGGGAGTACAATACTATGATGAATTTTCTGTAGTTTAGGACCAAAGTCTGTTGCCATTTGCCCAACGGCATTGCATGCTGCATATCGAACACGTGGATGTGGATCGCTGAGACGAGGAAGGACAGCATCTAATATAGAACCGAGCATATTTTCCATCTGTTTGCTGCTACCCTCACTGCACGCAGAAATTGCCATTAATCCAGCATATCGTCGCTTCCAGTCAGCTACAAATGAAACGACAGTAGTAATTGATTAACGTTGGATTGTGGATGGTAAGCAAAGCGTAGGAAGCGCATTTATCTTATGTGTGGCTTATCAGCTAAATGAGCCTGTCTTCCATTTTGCATGTCTACACCGAGACATGAGTTTAGTCTATTTGCTTCGAAAACCGTTAAGTTATTAACTAAGCTAGATAGCTACACCTAAGAAACAGGGATGTCTATGATTTGTATGGGATTACATCTTCATGTTGTTAATACTTAGAACTGCAACTGAAGAGTCTGTTGCTAAATGTGTATTCTGAGCGGATTATTTGTTATTTTCAATTCAATTTTAATCAAACTTGTGACTTAACTATGTATTGAGGCAATCCAATGAGGACGTACATATCAACGAACTGATCAGTTCCAGTTCTGAACACCAACAAGGTACAAAACCTTACAAATTATAAACAGTAGTGAATCAATATTTTATAAAATAACCAATAAGTTATCCAGACATTGCAATTTTACATTTTGTGAATAAGGGACCACATCCAACTAAAAATCAAATTAATAACTTGTCTGTGTAGAAATAGCATTAACGCAACTGCAACGAAAAGTAAATTTTATAAGGCAATTCCTAGGTAATTAGCAAGATAATAATAAAATGATTATCTGTGAATTACCGTGTTGCAACATATTCGGTACCGATCGACGAATTTCATTTAAGATATGCTGACCACCTACAGCGCATGACAATCTATCAAGGGCAAGTTCCGCTGTGAGAGCATTGCTGCTTTCATCCTCTTCTTCTGCAGTGTCAGCATCAGCCCAATCAGGTTCTTCATCAACTTCTGACATCATGTTAAGCAATGTTCCCACAAGTGACTCGATTAAATTAGCCGACTTTCGAACACCTGCTGGTATGTTTTCTGCCAGTGTAACAATTACTTCTAAGGCTAGATGTCTTTGTGGTTCTCCGAGCTCCTCGTTACACAATATCTATATAATAAATAAACAAATTTACGCGAAAAATTTGAAAATTGGGGGGAAAGATTATACGCTGGACAAAATCCTTTGAGATTAAAATTTTTTATATACGGGAATTTTTATTTTACGAGAGCTTCGACAAGTTGATGGATGAAAAAGAACGATACTTAATTGGTAGATTTTCAAGATGATAAAACTAGAAGATAAAGAGAAAATTCTAGATAACTATAATATTTATTAAATTCCAGTCGATAACAGTACAATCTAGCTAAAAAGCTGGGCATAAATTTGTGAGCTCAGCTTTAAATGATGTTTTACGCATGAGGAAAAGAGATACTACCCAGTTGACCAAACAAAAGATGGCACCGGACTAGAACCCCAAGCTCGACGGTTGAATGTAGAACACCTTAACCACTAAGCTACAAAAGAAATAATTGCTTGGTTGCTGATTGATTCAAAGTAAACTGATTGCTTTGTCTCAGTTCATGCATGTACATTCAATAATACAAAAATGAATCCACCTGATAAGTTGAAACACAAAGAAAACTACTGATCTGAAACATAACTTCCTACTATCTGGTTCTTTAATCCTCTCGATTAATTTCGTGCATAGACAAATGTTATTCATTATTATAATCCATTTCGTATTTCCTATTACGTGACTTCTAATTAAATTGTTTTTCTTAAGTTTTGGTGTTTCCGTGATGAACTGTTTTATTACTATTACTAATATTATTGTTATTATTATTATCACCATTACTAATGTAAAGGTTACTATTAAATTGCGCATTTTACTTACTATAATTAGTTATATATGTTAATTATGCTCTGTCTGACTGCCTACGATCTTATTTTGAAGCGTATTTTGTACTTAGGGGGTCGTTTTTATTGGCTGAATTTTCAAACTTTGTTCACTTTTGGTTAATGTTCCATAAAACCACTTTCAAACCCTTTTCGGTCACTATATTTAGGATATTTTCTGATAGGTTTACTTCTTATCAGACGGTCTAGATACTGTGGAACCCAAACTGCCTCATTTAACCACTATAATCAACCTCCAGTGAGTCTTTGTTCTAATTGACTATTTTGCTTTAATTCGGTTAAACAGGCCTTGTATTTTTTGAATTGATTCGAATTCATTATGAGAGGCATATTTGTTTGGTATGATACGCCACAATCATAGGTATTAATTTCTTATCTTAGTGCCACGCTTGTACTAAGAATGCGTTCTTTACAATTAGACTAATTGTGATTTTGTGAACTTATTTGAATAAACACTTATTCATCTGGGTTTTAATTTATGCGTAACTTCTATTTGGCCTTGTTGCTACTAAACGTATTTAGTAATGTAACCCATCTGCCTTACCGTTATTAATAACACAAAATCTTATGGTTGCTTTAATATTATCACACATAGGCACATGAATATCACTGTATATTACATGATGATCTGACCAGAAACAATATTGCTCGTTTATACGAAAATTGAATATTTCGGGTTTATAAATTCCCTAATCAGTTAAGTGTAGACATACAGTAAGAAACAATATTTGTGTAAAACATTTGGATTGTAGAAGTGACTTAGTCTGCTAAGACACTTATTTACACAACTAATAAACTATACTAAAGAAATTGGCCACTATACAGTACAGCCTGGAAAATAAATAGCACTGAATCTAAAATCAGTAAAGCATTCATGATGCTTGCGATATTTTCTGGAGTTTTAAAGAGACAGTATCATGCTTTCAGAATTATTCCTTGAGCCACAATAGTTAAATTGCATAGTACCTTTCTCGCTCTTAATAACATCATCACTGCTTACTTCACGTAAAGTGAGCTTTTTAGCCATACTAACACCCGCAGTTGCATTAGATGAGAAAAAGTTAGAATATAAAGGTAAAGATAACTAGAAATTAAAAATTAGTGCCTTTGTATCATACTTTATAGCACAACTCCAATGTAGGTGCCAGATAGGGTCTCAAGTATTTATGAGCAGCATCTGCAATGTCAACAAGAGCTTTAAGAGGTGTATCATCTTCTGAATCAGTTTGAATTGAAGTAGCGATAGCCTGTAACAAATAACGCAGAGAAAATTCAGACATAAAAACTCATTGTCACCATATTTGAAAATTATGAGAAACAACAAGTTAATATCACAATTTATCTGACATAAAGTAGTCAATCACTGAAACATAACAACGTACTCAACGGTAAAGTCATTGGCAGCTAAAGACTGTTCACAGAGAAAAACAGCGTACATAACTGCTATCATATGCATCTATTAATTTTACATAGAACAATACTAAAAAAAAACATTACACTGAATATACACCAAATTCGTTGATAAACTAAAAAACTAAAATTTTGTTAGGATCGTATTTTAGCTTTAAATTTTACTAGTGCTCCCAGCTAATGAATCGAAAAGTTAAGAAAGCAGAAATAATAAATTTACTGACGAATATTGATGAAATCGTACAGCTGACTGCAGTGAGGTGTGACAGCAGTAAAGTTTTTCCCTCGGACAACCAGCATTTGCAGCAATGCTGCCTTCTTAACGGAAGGAAGGGGTTAGAAAAAGTTGACCCTAAAAATGTCACACCTCACATTACTCCACGGATTTTCATCTCCGGCGGTAAGGCCCTTTTCAAGAACGGAGCTAACATTACAAAAACTTCCCATAACAAGGTCGTGCGTGATCGGTCTCAAGTAGTTGTCCCTTGAGCTCTGTGATCGCTCTAACAGGTCACTATGACCAACACTAAGCCTGTCTTATTTCCAGGTGCCTCAAGAAGTAATATACCTCGCAATGAACTATATATCGGAGCTGTTAACGTTAGAACCTTATGCCAAATAAGACAACAAGCCTCCTTAGATACGACTGTAGATTCCCTCTACATCGATGTCTGTATCGTCCCTGAAACGCGTATACAGGATCCAAGTACAATCATTCGCTTGACCTCACCTTGTCAAAATAAGGAACCGGCTGGGTTCACTCTTCGTGTTTCTGGGGATCCCACCGCTGCCACTCGGGGCCTTGCTGGCGTAGGTATGGCACTAAGTTCAAAAGCTAGACAGGCTCTTCTTGACTGGATTCCAATAGACAGTTGCTTGTACGCTGTCCGTCTAAACGAAACGGTAAAAGCTTGTAAAGTTAGGGACACACGCCGTTGCCTCTTTGTTGTCTCAGCCTACGCCCCCCACTGACTGCAGCTCAGATGAAGTAAAAGATGAATTTTACAAAAAGATTTCTGACCTTCTTCGAAAAGCTTAACGCAATGATGTAGTAATAGTGGTTGGTGATTTTAATGCTCAAGAAGGTAGACTAAGCGAAACCGAAGGGCACCCAGATGGATCCTATGGTGTCGCGGCTCAACGAACAGACCGTCTGTTCAGATAACTGTTTATTTCTCGCAAGCACCAACTTTAAAGATAAGGTGAGACATCAATTGACATGGCGACCTCCACAATCAAATCAACGTTGAACTCAAATAGACCACATTGACATCAGCCATAGTTGTAGGGACTTGAAAGATGACTGCCGCCCATTGTGAAGGACATATTTAGACTCAGATCACCCTAGTACTAATAGTACTAGGTAAATACGGTAAGTCCATTGATGAAGTAGTAAATTTTCACCAGCTGAGGTGGTTAGGACATGTGTTACGTAGACCCAACCACCACCTACCTCGATGAGCAATGTTGTATGGTTAGGGAGTTGGTTAGAAGAAAGCTAGGGGTAGCCAGACGAAAACATGGCACCAGTCCATGAAGTTATTGATAACTGAGCTGAGCCATGTTAATAGATGCAGATGATTGTAACAAATGGTTAGAGATTTCAGATGATATGGCTCATAATCGATGGCGATGGAGCAGGTGCATCCACTCTCTGTCTTCCTCCAAATCCCAAGTTTCTGAGCTTATCATAATTTTCTTTTTACTGAATCATATTTTCTCAAATCTTATCTCCGATCTCCATACCTTTCCATTACTACTTACTGTGTTACTACCTTCCTACTCTGGGATTTCGCCCAACAATTTAATCTCTATTTGCTAATTGAGGCATGGCAACTTGATTTGATGTACGCAAGTACCAAGTTCTACGTTGTTACTGACTGACTGACTGACATCAAGTACAGATTCATCTACTTAGCCTTGAAAGTATGACGGCTAATTATGCTATCCGATTTTCTAACTTAATGTAAGTGAAGATGGATTCGGACCTGCGATTCAGTGGGTGAAATTTGAAAAACGAATCACACCACAACAAATCACCGTGCTACATTGTTACTTTGTAACAATAATCCTCATGTTTGATAATACAACAACCTACTCAAACATGATTAGTACATGACAGGAAACAACTTGATCTCCTTAAGGCAAAGATTTCTATTCAGGCGTTTATTAAAGCGAATAAATACTTCTTTTTAACCAGTTTTTCATTAGGGTTTAACACGAATATGTTAGTGTTGATGACTCTGTGTTACGGAATAATCATTCAAGTTTCTGCTATTTACTACGACAAAAACAACTCAAGCGTTAGTTGGGATGAGTTATTCTTAAATAACAAACTACACCTGTAATGCAACGGGAACTAGTTCTCGGAGAGATTGAAGTACAGAATCCTCAGTCGCATTTTGAACAGTAAAGGCAGCTAAGGCACGTAACCCCGCAGCTCTCAGCTCAAAACTTGAAGGGTCAGAAATAGCCCTGACCAGAAACTGACCAATGATCCCAATGCTCTGTGCCTGTTGATTTCCGAATAGTGACGGGACTGATCCAAAAATATGACAGGCGATTTCACGTAAACCAGAATCCGGTGAGGTTGACCAATCAAGTAAAATAGGAGTGAATTCAGGCCATCTAGAGTTGCCATCATCATCTATTTATTGAAAATAATAATAATAATAATAATAATAATAATAATAATAATAATAATCAGGAATTTACCACTGCTATCATATAATTTCATTCATACATTATTTGTAAATAATTCTAGTGATTAAACTAGAAAACCGAAGCATCCTGAGATATAACACTGAATGTTTTCTTCTAAAGATATGAATTATGAACAATCACATAATGACAAATCACAACAGTATATAACAAATCTGGATGGGTGAATAACATTATGAAAATGCATATTAGTAATATTTTAGAGCACCTAAGACATTTGAGCAAGCACCTTTACAAACATTTGTCTACTATATAATCATTTACTTCCACAATTATGCGTTTTGTGGGCAATCAGTATATATCAGTCGCGTAAGATAAAGAGAAACAAAAATTAAAACAATAAACGTACCGAATTCCATTCTAACTAATTCGGAGATCAAATCAGCTACCTTTCTGCGCATCAACTGCTCGTTTTCATGAACTACAATTAAAACCAGTTGTTGCTTGGCTGAATTTTTCGTTTCATCTGGAAGAGGCTCGAATGCCGAACCATAATCATTGACCAGTAGACGACGACCGAGAATTGCCGCCATATGTCGAGACTGACAATGGCCCCGAAATTTAAAAATTAACAAACGAAATAACATTGAATTTTTTTTAAAAAAAAAACAGTAATTAACGGATTACCTTACCGTACAAATGTAGTGGTGTGGTTATAAACATAGTAACTTTGACGTTTTACATAAATTTCCCAGTCTTATACTATCAGCTATTAGGATATTTTAATATCGACGCGACAATGAATTTGAACCTGTGTAATAGCATTCAAAATATTCTAAAATATCTGCAGAGCATTGATGAGCCACAAGTCAATTTTGGTTGGTTAAAATTTCGGAAACCTTTAGTCTTTGTAAAAAAAGAGATTAGAGCAGGAAGAACAGTTACTGATTAACATTTGTGTTGAAACTAACCCACGATTTTTCACTGGAGTTCATTGTTATCGACTATTAATAGCGCTAGCAAAGCACTGGCAAACCAAATATCGACCAGAGTAGTACGCTGTAATTTTTCTTAGACTTAAACATTGAGGCCCAGCACAAACTTCGTTACAGTTTTGATAAGAGTATATTGCAATAAATCTTTCACAAGATAAATCACATAAATACTGACCTCGTGAAAAAAATTGTGTTAAAAGTTGGTGCTGTATAGCAATATTTAAGACGCTTAAATGTATCTGACTGCACAATGTAGAACGTGGTAAATATGTGCATCGGTCCAAGTTGTCAAATATCAGCAGCACAGCAACAAGTACATCAAATTAGTAAACGTTGTGTTTACTTCAATGGTAGTAACAAGTGTGGAAATATAGAATAAAGTACAGAAAAAAAAATTAGTCCATGGAAAGGTATAAGATAATTTTAGACCAGCAATTTAAGAGAAGATAAGATGTCCCGTGCTTCGTGATCGACTATGAATTATGGCGCCTACAATCTCTGGCCATGGGTTACAACATTCGCGTGAACCCCAATCAAGTAGTCTCTATCTACCAACACGGCTCAAACCAAAAGTTGGTGACTTCATGTTTTGGTTAAGGCACTCCAAGTTCTCTGTTCTAATCCAATATCAGTCAGTATCGTTAGTCGAGGTAAGTAGCGGTTAGGCGTAAGTAACATGTCCCAACCACCTTAATCGACAAAGATTACCAACCTTATCAGATGATTTACTACCGTGTGTCCAGCCTTATTATCACTTAGTCGGTGATTGCAACAAACGCCAGTGACGTTTTGAAGATACTTACGGTTAAATACCAATAGCCCACGAGTGCCATCTACGCCTAATGGTCATGTATCAGACCCATACAATGTATGCATGTATGTATGATTAACATAGGCTCTAATACACAGTTTGGGGCGTGGGTCCAGTAGACCAGTGACAGTATCTCGTAAACTAGAATCGTTCATATTAGTGAAACATGAGGAAGTCGAAGAAATAAATTTGCTGTTTTATAACCTGAGTAAAAGAAATGTTAAGAGCTAAATAAGGTATCTTTTTATGAAAATGGTGATTTCGAGGGCTATTACAGGCATGATGTATGATCTACATAGAACCTGGCATACGTATGCATCGGTCCGAATCGCCATACCTCTAACGAAAAGCAAGATTAACATCACAAAGTAGAAGTAACCTCAATGACAATAATAATAAGAACAAAGAAGAGTGAACATATAAAATACGGTTCAGGGAGAAAAAGATGAAGCATAGAAAGAAAGTTATGAAACAAGTCTAACCCACAATTTAAGGAAGAATAATTAGTGGGTACATCTGCCCCACTGTGACTGATTCTGAGCCACGTCACCCAACGTTTCCAACCCTGAGTATGGTATTCGCGCGGACACCGATCAAATTGCCTGCATCTACAGACAAGACTCGAACCAGCAGTCAGTGACTTCATGGAATAATGTCATGTTTTGATTTGGCAGGCTCTCTCTTCCATCCTGCTCGTACATTAGCCGACATCGCGCATCGAGGCAGACGGTGGTTGAGCATACGCAACACATGTCCCACTTCAGTCGACGAGGTTTGGAATCTTCTAAGCTCTCAATGGTTATCGCAGGACGACTTTGACCCTTTCTTATACACTGGGACGATTAACGATCGACACCAGTCAGTGAATGGATTACGTTAAGAAGTATCATCGCTGTTCCGGAGTGGTAGTGGAATTAGGCATCACTACTGACTCTCATCAGAGCTCCGAAGACACAACTTAAAGTTAATGAAATATTTGATTACTGACGATTGGTGAAACTGAACTTAGTTTAAACTGACACTTTCAGGCATGGAACTTAGAAGCTGAACTGTACAATAGTCTCACTAAGACGACAGCTTACCTACACTCCTCTTGGATCAACATCTATACATATTGGTAGCTGAGATGTAGCAATAACAATAAATACTTGAAGATTTCAATTTCGATGCCACTACGATTAGTCTGGTTACGAAACGTTCAGTGTAGTGCTGTGAAGCTCTATTCTCAGTTAGCCTGTTCAGTTACCATCAATGTATTTGAAGGGTGCGCACTTGATACCAACACTAGCCTATGCTCGTGTGAGATATATCTAGACTTCGTAGTAATGATGCCGCCATTTTAGAACATTAACTATAATTCAATACATATCTTTCTAACGATTGTAATCAACGTAGAACCTAACACAACGAGTTAGTTAAAAATTTCGAAGAATTGTTTAAAAACGTTTACTAGCCAGTGCCATACTAGTGTGAAGCGAAATTAACAATACCCTACGAAATAAAACCGTGGTGTGGATGAAGTCGTATTACGTTACTATCTATTACGATATGATGAATCCCTGAACAAACGCTAGCTTATGCAGTACAATTAAGGGCGACGATGGAAATGGTATGAAAAAATGTTATTCATAATCGAAATTAGGTTGTGGTTTTTTCTAATCTACGAACATTAACAGGAGGATAAACAAGAGTTTAAGAACTGACTATTAAGTGAATCTACGTAACATTAACTAAAATAATAGAACACATGAGACTAACCTGAGAAACAACACTTTTATCATTTAACACTTGAAGCAGCAGGGTGAACCGAGTTGTCGGTGTAATGGCATCAAACGCTGCCTGAAACCTCAATGAAAATATAAAATATCTACCTCAGATTGAGTACGAGACTCGTTGTCTGGGCTTTGAAGCTGCAACAACAGATTTTGGAATGCAGTGTAATCAGACATCGGAAACAGTAAGATAAATCCCCGCTGATTTCGAAAACCAAAACTAGCGTGCCCGACCTCGCGCAATATCCTAAAGTGCGCGGCTAAACGAAGTTAGCGTTGGAACTAACAAGATGAAAACCAAAATATCTACCAGATATGTCAAAAAACAAGCTTCAGTGGCATGAAGCTATAATATTACACAAAATGACTACTCTATACGTACAAAATTCAAACAGACTGAATTATGCAGTCTTCACGGATGGGAATAAAAAGGTTAATGACCTTGTGCAAAATTATATATAAATGTTAATTTTAGCGAAGAAACTTACTATCATAATTTCCCTACTTGACTTGCAGTAATATGTTTACAATATTAATATCTGTTATTAGTGTTGTTTTATTACACTAACAGTATCATTGTACTTTGAAGTTTTTTACTATTTGATCCTGTATTAGCATAGATTTCTCTTCATTGATCTTAAATATCACTAACTGATTCCTATCACAGTCTTAATCGACAGCTCACTTCTATGTGTGGTTTGTTGTTGTCTTTTGAACAGTTAACTTACTGTTGAGGTTCATTACGTAGTCAAAATTAATTTGGTTACTAAAATAAATAATGACTATAGTGTGGTGTACCATTTGAAATACAGTCTCATGATTCGGTTTTCTAATTCTCGTCACATTAACTTCTAACATGCTTAATCTGTTCATATATCTCAACACTTTAATTTGTAACTATTTATTCGGTATATTAGCACAAAATATTCAGCTATCACCTAAACATCCAAACAATAAAATTTGCTTAAAACAGAAGAAGAACCGTCGTTCCTTGAGATCTACATCTAGAAGGTAGGAGTGTTGTTGGCTTCGGAGAGTGCAGCACTTGCAGCATTGTTCCCCTAACTGAGTAGAAGAACATCAAGAATTAATAATTATAGTAATCAATGTGTTGCTCCCCTGATATCATCCGTCAGTGCCAGCATGGAAAAAAGAGGCATCTAGCCTTCTTTTGAAATATTCAATAGGAGGCGCTGGTACGACGCCTTCAGAGAACGAGCTCTGTAGTTTATTTGTCCTAGTCAATAAAATGTCAACAAGAATTTTAGCACTAGCTCGATCATGTTCTATCCCATGAGGGTGTCCTCTTAGGTTTACTTTGGAGCTATATCTTATCAAAGACCTGTTAGGGTGAAGGGAATTGCGGATTATATAATGCCTCAAGATCATATCCTCTTCCTGACTCATCTGTACTACACAGCATGACAATTTATTGCTCTAAGTCGGTCTGTGTAGGGTTTGTTATTAGTCTAACTATCTTTTTGGTTACTCTTCTTTGAACACGTTGCCAGATAGCAATGCTCTTCTTGAAATAGGGGGAAGGACACGATATATCAATGTTTTCAAGGTGAGGTCTTAGGTTAGTACTGTGGACATAGTTGGAGAGTTCAGGGGTTAAATTACCTAATGTTCTAGACTGGAACCTCAGGAGTAAGTAGGCTTTATTGGCTGCAAAAGCCAGTGTGGTGGTGTTCCTAGAGTATCGCAGGAGGTTACTTCCTGGTTCTTTCCTGAGACAGAAGAAGTCATTCTGTACTTACCAAGGGTGTACATTGAGAATGTATTCCGACTGTTCACCAATAGTAGCATGCACTTATTAGAATCAAAAGGGATAGAGTTACTAGAAGCTCACTTGTGTATTCTATCCAAGTCAGCCCAAAGAATTCTGATGTCAGAGGGATTATGAATATCCCTCTAGATCTTTAGATCATGAGCATATAGTTAGGTTGGTGATTATAAGTTAAAAGAAAGGTCACTTATAAACAACGAAGAGAGTAGTCTAAGGGCTGAACCTTGTTACAATTTGCTGGTCATCGTAAACCAGTTATAATAAGCAGAGCTAATCGTAACTGCTAGAGACCTATCTCTTTCGTGATCACTTAACTATTCTAATAGACACCCATTAATACCCATGGATTACAATTTCCTGCAAGGAATACCATAATCAACTCTATCGGAGGCTCTGGAGAGATCTAGAGGGGTAATAGTTGTGATCTACTAATAAAGCCTTACTATTTCACACCACCTACAGGTTAGTGTTACGGGACCGCTTGGAAAGAAGCCGTGGTGTGATACAAATAGTGGAGATTTATTGCGAAAGTAGTTACGGTGGGAATCGTTGACGATTCTTTCCATGACCTTCGTTACTGCGGACAGCAAGGGAATAGGATGATGGATGAAAGACTCAACATACGTTGTTACCTTCCCTTATGCATAGACATGACCTCACCATTTTTCTACTCAGAGAGAGTAAACTGCCCACAGTCAGAGAGCAGCTGATGATAACCATGGGAGAAACATAGTAGATTCATACACTCTTCTGGGTCTTTAGGCCGGCAGACTTACGTGGATTTAAGCACCTCAGTATCCCTTTGATGATGAGAAGCTCGAACTTCACAACACTTGGGCCAACGTTTAAAATATCTGAGAGGGTTGATAAATCGTGTTAGAATATTAGTTAGAGAGATATTGGATCGAAATTTCCAGTAGACCTAGTGGATCATCAACCCCAGGATGAGAGTTTTATGCTACCATTGTGTCTCGATCCAACAAGTTTAGCATCAGGTCGTCCTTTCTGTTCATGTAACCAAGAAATAGATTATTCTTAGGTTCCATAGACATCATCAGGCCAGTCAAATTGTTTTACCGATTCCAATTAATTTTCAGTGTATTTATTACGTGAGGCTCAATTTGAAACCAGTTCTCTCGAGTCATAGGAGAGTCACCATAAGCTCCAGGCAATGTGCTTACCCCTGATAATTTTGCGAGTGTTCGATTTAGCTATGAGGTGAGCTTAGGTTTGTTACGAGGAATGCAAAGAGGCGCATAACGATCAATAGATCGGCAAGAGGATTTCCTTATTTGATGGCATGTTTCGTTTCTCTCTATGGGGTCATGTACTATCATCCAGAGCAGGATTTTAGAGTCGAATCTCAGTGTTGGTGTATCTACAAAAGATTACGTAAGACCAAGTGAAGTTCGTCCTGTCCCATTTTTTTTCACTTTACTAACTCTGTAGATACTAACCATTTCATTAACAGCTACTCCTTATTTCAGAAGACTATAACATTTCAAGATATGCAAATGATTTGTGGCAGAGTTGCCAACTAACTTGATGTCACAGGAATCAGCTTCGGGCAGCTGAAGTTCTTGTTCCAGACACAATCACCCCGTCGACTCAGGGAATGATAACAAGACTAATTTTGTGACCACGGACATTCACATTAAACAGAGTTATATTGGCTTGGTATTCACAGTTCTGTTCCATCTCATGACAGTAGTAAGTCTTTTAATACTATTACCAAGAAATAATCACTGTCTCTTTATCTCTACAAATCGTGCAGAAGCACTTATCAGAAAAGCTACTTTCGGCCCTAGTATTTCACAGGTATACCACATATACCCTCCCTTGAAATGATTCATGGTGGTAGTGATATATAGTAATATATAGTAGTGATATATTTGATTACCATAGGTGGCATTTCATTAATACCTGGAACATACAAATGCCTCTTAAAAATAGTTCATTATTGTCAGCTTACAGATGTAGTGCGACTACATGCACCATCTGTGAACAGCGGAGGTGGCAATTTCTATGGCTTGCGTCGTGATCATATTCATGAAATTGAACCTATCCTCTTAAATAACGTACTAACAGTACAAACTTTGAACACATTAACGTTTTTTCCGCGTGGTCTGATTATTTTGTTTCTTTCGAGATATCTTGCACATTTCTAAATATATAACACCCTTAGTAGCACTCCTGCAGTATCACCTAACTCTACTCACAACCTTATAGTATCCTAGATAAGCCAAACGTCATGCATTAAGACCAAACGCTCAAAGTTTAATATTAGTCCTCCTAAACCGAGCGATATCCCCTCTACCAATTTTCTCTTATTAACCCGTCAGCAACACAACCAAATTGTAGTAATTACTAGCAACTAATATTTGATAGTCTTTACTCTACACACTCTAAAACATCCGTCAACGATGTGTTTATCACCAATCAGCAACCAGTTGATAGCCGTACACAACTTGTTAAGATCGTCAACAATGCCGATCAAAACAGTGATAGTGCTGCTTATAAGGTGGAGATTGACACCACTAAATTAACACTAGTCAAGATGCAGTTTGTCCTACAAGAACTAATCCCTATGTCATACCTGTCTGGTAAACATAATGACTTTGACATAGAAAACTTGAGGCAAGCTGGAAGTTTCTTCGAAATGATTTCCCTTCTCCCATTCTCATGTTAATCCACACAAATACTCTTAAAAAACGAATTGGCAGTCTACTGCACCAGAGTTCCAATTATTATTGGTTAAGAAGGACAATACTGCATACAAAAGTCACGCTCTGTCACTTATACCATCACAGACATAAATGAATAGTAGCATGATTCACTACAACCATAGAGATTATCCTTACCACCAACATAGATGTCCATCTAGACATGAAAATCTACTATTGAGACAATTCCCTATAACAAATGTTCCTGCTTATGATTATGCGTCTAGAACTCATAACATATTGTTCAACTATTGTGAACCAAATGTCACATATGCTCACTTATATCCTTTTTTAGCGTATCCTTACTTTGCACTTCACAACCCTGTCCTCTTCCACCCACCATCTCTACCACCCTTCTTGAATTAACAGTTCATGCCAATCGTGAGTAGTCTCAACCCAGGTCCATATCACCACTAAGGAAAACGTTGCTACCATCCTATATCCGGTTAAGATGAGCGTCTTAAGTGATTACCACGGAGATAGTAGTGACGTTCAGAATACGGCTTAAAAGCATAGCGAAACACTACGAAATTTCTACCGTATCATAAAGCCCTTACTAGAAACCATAGTGCCAATGAAGATTGGCTACAAAACAGTATCTCCTTACGTCACAGTTAAAACTAAGACCAAGTTACGTAAACTAAAGAAAGGGTACTTCATCTCAAATGATTTCGCTGCTCTGAATCAAACACACTTTTCACTAGAACAAGTAAAATGTTAGCATAAAACTCGCCTTAAAGACGAGGAATGTATAATACTCAATGGTGAACCTAAATCTCTAAACCTATGCCATTTGTTAGAAAAACCCTTAAAGAAAACTGGAGAGTATAGTATTAATTTAACATAGCAAAATGAAGTAACCTACGATGACCCACGAATTAAATGCGAGCTTTTTAGTAAAAGATTCGAGAATAACGAAAACAATTTAAACGCCGGACATCAGTTTAGACTTTATATACAATACAACTCTAAGTACTATAAAATTCAGCCTAAAAATATCAGTGAAGCTATAAGAACGCTGAAGCCAAATAATAGCTCAGGGACCGATAATGTCCCATCAATCTCCTATAACTATGCTGGACCAGACATGACTATTCTCCTACTTAAAATGTTCACACTCTCACTAGAAGCTGAAACTTATTCTGAAATCCGGAAATTCACCTACGTACTTCCTTAACATAACACAGAAGCGCAGAATCTGATCCAGAACTGTCGACCAATTAATATCACATCAGTGGTCTAACGAGTAATGGAGAAGATAATCAAAGATCAACCATCTAACTATCTACTAAATGTAAGCTTAATTGATCCTTCCCTGAATAACTTTATCAAAATGAGGTTATATGCCACATGTCTCAATGATTTCTTTAACGTGGTCACTCGAAACCGTGATCAGAAGAGGTTAGTGATAACACTATACTTCAACATAAAAAGAACTTTCGACAGAGTACCATACAATCTACTAATTTGTAGGCTGCAGTCTATAGGAATCACTAATCCTCTCCTGGGGTGGTTCAAATCGTTTCTCACAAACCGATGTAAGATTACAAAAGTAGGCACTGTAACGTCAGCACCACGACTTGCAACAAGTGAAGTTATGCGACGTAGTGTTCTACGACCCCTATTCTTTATCATATATCACTAGTATGTACAGCCGTTTCATAGAAGGAAAGCCATACTTGTGTACCAACGACTTAAAGTAGTGTATAAGATTGCGAAACAGGACGTAGCACACTTCATCCAAGATATGATGGGCGAGCTGAACAACCTCGGTAAGTGGTGCTCAGATCAGTGTCTGGAATTCATTACTGAGAAAGATGGATGGGTAGGAACAGGAGATCCAAAAAATGAAATTCAATTTATACTTAGTAACTACACATTTCCTATACTTAATACTGTAACCGACACAGGCATACAATATTTTTGAATCATTAGTTTCTCTAATTACATTCCAGCCAAAATGTTCAAAATGTGACGACTCTAAGGTTTCCTTCTAAGGAACTCTTAACCAAATGAATCAAGACTCGCTCCTTACAAAATATATGTAAGATCAATACTTCATTACAGTTCCCTCCTATTTAATAATCCATGAAAGAGTTACATAGTGAGAGTAGGGAGTATACAACACTTCTTCATACGGCAGGTGATTAGAAACAATTCGAAAATAGACCATAAAACTAGGTGTTACATGCTCGAACTTGAATTACTATGGAGACGAAGACTAAGAACAAACTTAATCTTCTTTTATAAACTGCTGCACAATATGATCCATACCTAAACTAACATTGTACACCGTACCTACGCTTCAGACGATTATCTGTGAAACACTTTTTTAAAGTTAAAACTGAAAAACACAAGACTAAAACTCGCAGGAACTTCTATTTAACTAGGCATAGTCAAATATGCAACAAACTGCCAGCAGACAATCTACTAGTATTTTACTAGCTACTTAGTAAAACTCTCAAAGATGTTAGACTTTTGGCTGATGAAGCCACTTTTCCGGGCACATTCTAAATAATATGTCTTCTTAATATCTAAAATTGGTAGGACATCAAAGACATCAAACGGAGTGATGTTTTTTCCTCTTGAGTTTTTTCCGCTTTTGGGAGTTTTCCGGAATATCAACCTTGCGAACTCCAATACCTTGCTATGGATGTCTGCCGAACCTAATATCTCACTATTAAGGCGCATCAGTAGCCAGAACCAACACACTTGGAGTTTGCTTCATACTACGCAAAACGTTGAACATCTACATCCCCTACAATAATTTAATCCCTTGATATGGTGACTTGAAACTACCCTGTTATTCTTTTGTATCACAAGGTCATTCCAAGGTCATGCTCGTAATGGATGCTACATAGATGCCAGTTTAAAACAACGTTTATTATTTCACTATCTCTGTGTACAACAGTATGATAAGTTTGTGTAATAATCAAACTCGTTTAAGGTCTGATAAGCTTTTGTTGATCTTGACTATAAAGATGGCTTGCTCCTGATATCAGGAAATAAATCTTGAAAAGGATCAAAGGTCGAAATCGGACAAACTCATGGTTGCATTCAGTTTTGTACACCAAGTGATCAATGGCCGGGATGAACTGCCTGAAGAAGTTGTATCAGCTTTATAGGCGAAATTTATCAAAAGAAAAACTGGATCTTCGTTGAAACGATTTCTGCTAGAAATAACATAGGTTGCCAGATCTGCTGTCCTTATTATTGAACAATAAAGATTTCGTCTCCACATCTTGTCAATGAACATCTCAATGTCCAAGACATTACACTGTATTTTTACGTCACAACATCATGCGAACATTTCGATTCGACGTGCTTTAAAATAAAGTTAGTAAACCTCCAAGTAATTCTTCCCCGAAATATTCAAGATAACCAGCCTCCTAAGGACTGGATCATCACCTAGGAACCCTTCTCTACACATTCGCTATACGATGGCAGATACTTTCCCTTCTTTGTTTATACAATACATCGAGGGGGTTACATTGGAAAGTATTCGATATCAGAGTGCTGTTACATTTCAAATTGACTAGTATGATGGCTTTCCGCCAAACTTCAGCTAGTAATGAAATCATTGACAGCTAAATAAATCGTCACGACCTCCAGTTATTCTGCAATGACAGGTCCTACCTAATAAGAGTGGCGTGGCTCTGCATGCATTCATTTCCCTCGGTAGCTATGAAATAATTACACTCGGATTCAACCATCCTGATATTTTGTGTGGTGTGAAAAGCAATAATTATCGTGGCTGGTTGGGATATTAGGATGGGCCTAGCGGTTTCAACTATCCGCTGAGCTAGTGTATCTGCATGATTATTTGCTTCTGAGAAGAGGTAGAACTGGTTATTTTTCTTGTACACATTTTTATTTCTGATATTATTTACGAGTTACAAAGTTAACGGTAACTAGTAGCAGTGTTCATCTTCTCAACGCTAGTTTTATTTTCCCTTATTGATTGTTATCATTTTTGGTATGTTAATTATTTCAATTGTTACAAGGCCGTTATTGGTACAAGTTATGCAGAGTTGGAACGAAATAGAACTGAATAATTTGAGTGCTACTTTCGTGTCTTTTCTAGTTGGTTATGGGTGAGTAATTCATGTGTTGAGTTTTTGGTCACCGGTTGTGAGTATTTATTTTATTTGCGTGGACAAGTTCACGATTTAGAGAACCGAGGTTAGTAGTTCCTTGTGTAATAAACGCAGCAGGGCATATGAGTTAACGACGGTTTATGGTGATAATAAATCCCATCAAATGGAAATTCTATTTGAGGAACAACATAGGATAATGAGGCTACTCACGGACCCAAATATTATTCCTGAGATAACATGACCTCTCCGTGTTTCTATCTCTCAACTTCCAGTTGCTAGAATCGCTAATGGTGTAACTAAATTTATTTGTGATCCTGAAGCAAAGGTTACTTTCGACACTGTTTTTGAAGCATCGCGATTTGCTTTTGCACGATTAAGCTCCTCATAGCGACGCATGGAAAGTTCGCCTGTTACTCAGAAAGCTTGATGAGATGTACCTTGCAACCTGCTTTCACTCCACAGGTCGCGTAATAGGACATCCTTTAAAACCTACGAAACACCTAGCCACAACTTTGATGATGATTAATCTCTGCTGAATATTAGATTAAGTTGCTTGTGGTTAAAAACGAGCGAAAAGTATGATTTTTTGACTCATTCTGATATTGTAAATAGGAAATGCAATTGTTTTAAACTGAGAGAGCTATTGGTTAACCAATTCAAATTGATTATTTTTATCTACAGCCTGCTGTCAAAAAGGCCTACTGATATTCTCACATGATTGTTACATCGTCCTAACCAAAAAGCAAAATTGTCTATCAAAGACATCACTGCAGAATATCAATGGCTAACCAACTTAAAGCATGCTACTACACTGGTCCAATCTGGTGGTCATAGTAAAATCGTAGTCCATGAATTTCGGTATAAACCGTGTTTCTGTTCAATCACTCCAGTAACCACCACTTTAACTTATTGTGACAGAGCAGCTGTTAAGAAGCAAATTATCCTCTCCGTTCAGATGCTGGAACTGTGGTGCATGGCGTTTGCCAAGGCCTGTTCATTCAAGGACCGTTGCTGTAGCGAATGCTACAAGCTAGGACATAAAGAAACTTATTGCAAACAGAACAATACGAGCAATCAATCGCGTTGCAGAAGAGGGTTCCATTCATACAACAAGCCAGCCGAATTACTTTTAGTAGCGACTGTAAATCATTCTAGAGACCAACCAGAAAAGTTTCTGTTCAGATAGATGGTCATGAGATAAGTCTACAACTTGACATAGCCTCCGCTATTACTTTTATTCCTAAGAAACGTGTACTGTGTTCCACATAACAGCTTTCTATAAATGCAACAGGTGACTGCCATTATGTACCGTACGCAACCGCATCATGACAAGAAAAATAAAGTAAGATTTTGTCACAACTATTCTGAATGAATTTGACGTTTTTGCAAAAGGTTTAAGATGTTATATCAAGGTGAAAGTTCCCTTTGGCTTGATGCTAAATATATCACCAGTGTTGCGTCACAAAAGGCCAATTATATGCACTTCGCTGCAGAAGTTGATGCCGGCTTCAAGACTTAGAAAAACAGAGTGTTCTAACACCTGTATCATTTTCAGCTTTGGAAATCTCAATAGTCGTCGTTAAGGTACCTAACGGTATATTAAGCATCTACTCCGATTTTTCAACTTATCTGAATATTACCGTAATTCCGCCTGCAGCTATTCTAGGGTTGCTCCCAGTCCCTAACCCGGGTAAAGGATGAGAGTTGGGCATAGGGATAGCATCCCTATCCCGTAAAACACAAGCTTGCTAAAAAAACGCTAACCAGAATGAACAAACTAAACCATTTAAACTCTGTCCTGGGAGGCCAATGCCCCACTTCTTACGACCAGAGCTAAAAATTTTATAGCTACATGGAATGTTCGGACAATGTGGGAGATCGGGAAGATCAATCAGATAGTAGCAGAAATGAAGAGATAATACCTGACAGTGCTCGGAATCAGCGAAATTCATTGGACTCAAACTGGACAGAAAACAGTGGCTACGGGAGAGGTGCTACTTACGACGGGCTACAGTGCAAAATCGTGCATGGAGGACAGCTGACAAATGAATTCTCAGTAAGAACCGATGTCAGACAAGGCTGCCTACTCTCGCCTTTCCTCTTTCTTCTAGTGGTTGACTGGATCATGAAAACCTCCACATCTTAGGGGAAACATGGAATTTAATGGACAAGTAAGATGCGACTCGATGATTTGAGCTTCGCGAATGATCTAGTTATTTTAGCTTATACACACCGTCAAATACAAGTGAAGACAACCAACGTAGTAGCAACCTCAAAATCAGTAGGCCTGAACATACATAATGGAAAGAGCAAGATCCTTAAATTCAACACCGAGAGCACCGACCCAATTGAACATGATGGTGAAACTCTGGAAGAAGTGGATACCTTTACATACCTTGGGAGCATCATCGATGAACAAGGAGGATCCGATGCAGATGTAAGGGCAAGGATCGGCAAAGCAAGGGCAGCATTCCTACAGTTGAAAAATATATGGGACTCCAAACAACTGTCTACCAATCTCAAAGTTAGACTCTTCAACTCGAACGTCAAGTCAGTTCTTCTGTATGGAACTGAAACATGGAGAACAACTTCAAACATCCTCAGAAGGGTACAGGTATTTGTAAACAACTGTCTTCGCAAGATATAGAATGTCCGTTGTCCGGTAACCATCAGCAACAGCCTACTATGGGATAGAACAAACCAACTCCCACTTGAAGAGGAAGTCAGGAAACGATGTTGGAAATGGATAGGACACACATTGCGCAAATCATCTGACTGCATCACGGGACAAGCACTAACTTGGAACCATGTTGGAAAACGGAAAAGAGGAAGGCCAAAGGACACATTGCGACGAGAATTGAAAGCAGACATTAAAAGGAAGAACAGCAACTGGAAGCAGCTGGAAAAGATTGCTGAGGACAGAGTTGAATGGAGAATACTGGTGAACGGCCTATGCTCCTCCAAGATAGGTAAAAGACGTAAGTAAGTAAGAATACAATCGTATAGCAACATAATTATGTTTTCTCCTAACGACTTATTCACGATCCTAAATGGCAGTAGCTGTTTTTCCACGTGAGACCTAGCAGACGCTTATCTGAAAGCTGAAGTTGAATCAGCGAACCGTGAACTGCACATAATAAACACGTACTAAGACTCTTTCGGTACACCAGACTACCATTTGGAGACAAGAAGGCACGATCAGTTTTCAACAATAGATAGACACGATTTTAACTGGTGCCACTAGAGTGATCGTGTTTTTATATAATATAATCATCATCACAGCATCTCCAAAAAAACTATATGACTCGATTATTACCATGCTGAAATGGACCGACGACCATGGATTTTGCATAGGCCTTGAGAAATACCGATTCTGCGTGAGGTCCGTGAAGTACTTAAGGTTAATATTTGATAAGTTATATCACCGTCCTAATCCAGAAAACACTAGAGTCGTTCGAAGATTGCCGGCACTCTGCGATACATCTACACAATGACCCTTCCTAGGATTCATTGGTTTTTACTGAGCATTTTTATCATCCTTGTATAAGAAACGAGTATCACTGAATCATCTGCTAGGGAAAAATGTCTGGTAAAGTTGGACCAGGAATTGCCAAACCGCTTTCGATAATCTGAAGAAGCTTCTCACGCCTAATCTTTCCTTTGCATTACTATAAGAAGATATTGATTACTGTTGCAGCATACGTATCAGCATATGACGTGGGTACATTTACCTGGCAAATATTCCCGAATGGCAAGGAGGAAGCAATAATACACGCTTTAAGGGAGCTGATGCCCTTGAAGAAACGATATGGTCAAATAGTGAGAGAGCATTTAGATAGTTATTTTGTGATACGGTGCTTCATAAAATGGTAAATGGACAAAATTTTACGATATTAACTGATCACAAACTATCATCAGCAGATTTTCGGTTGAAGTCTGGAATACCAGCGTATTCATCAAATCAGCTACAATGATGGGCACTGACTCTTCTCGGATATGATTTCAACATACATTACAAAAAGAAGAGAATTTCGGTCAAGGGGATACTCTATCCCCCCTTATAACCACCCACCCTACAACCAGTAAACAGTCGGTTTTCGCCGCCAATGATTTAAGAAATTATGCTGAAATGACTTAAAACGATACTATGAGAAAACCCCCAATAACCGCCCACCAAGTCGCTGGTTACATAAGAAAAACTAAAATGCTTCAATAAACATAAATGGCCAGATTTCTCAGACGAAAATCTAAGACAAATTTGCCAACATCGACAGTCTCTGTGCATAGTTTAAGAATGCCTAAATTTCTAGGGAGCGAATAGCGGTACGACGTGAACTACGCTAGGCAGTACTCAAACAGTTTCATGCTGAATATTATGGAACACTCCAGTGTTACGTATCCTAGCCAAAGATGGCTTAGTAAAAAGATGTGACTATTGGCAGAGGAAATCAAAGAATCCACCGAAGGCTTGATCAGTGAACTGGCCGGATCTCGTAAGATCCTGAATAAAAACAACGCCAATATTTTACCGACTCCTACCTTCTAGATGCAGATCTCAAAGAACGATAATTCCATATTTCTACTACGCCAAGTCAAATTCATTGCATTGTGGATTCTACAATCCCATTTATGTATGCCATGTTGTCAAATATGTGTTTGTTCTTAAATACGAAAACATATCATGTGGCTTTATTTGTGATATTTTACTTGATTTTAATTTGTTTCGGACCATTGACACCAAGAATATGTTTGGATTATCTCTGTTCTGATTGGTGACTTCAAGGACATTTTAAATTGTTGTTACTGGATATCTTGTATTGTTGACTGTTAATTATTACTATTGTTGTTTGTGCTTTTTATGTACTCCGAGTAAAATATTACCGCTGAGTTAATTCACGCTGTTCTTCACATTGTTCTAGCACTTGCTAAAGCTGTTAATAGCTTACTTACAGACGACGTTGATCCACTGGGATCATATATTTTACCACAGGAGTGAATACGTGTCTTACTATCTTATTACAGTCATGTTTCCGGCTCTCCTAGTTTTAATTATTGCATGTAATAGCAAATTCATGATGTTTTGATATTATAGGTTCTGATTCAGTCCTTTGTTATGGTACTAGTTCCATAATATCACCAGCCACCTTCCGAAGTTCTTCAAATAGTTCAAATATATCCGTTTTACTACAAGGCTACATAAACATTAATTTGTTTTACAAAAAGGTTAGGATTTGATTTTAATTTCTTCATTTTGCACTTTACTTTCATCTTGTTTTTAAGCGGCTCTCTGAAACCAGTTTTTTAACGTAGCGAGTGCTTGTCTTAATCCCAGTTAATAAGAGTGGAAACTTTGTCAGTTCTAGTGGCATTTCACTTAATACGATCCATACGTAGATCGGATAAGGCACGTGAGTATCTGAACACCACACGAGCGCCATTCAAATTGGAGAGAATTTTATTAACACATGTAGTGAATAAAAATAAGTAGAGTTTCTCAATAGTTTTAGCTTAAAAGTATATAGTTTTTTCTTCCTTAGAAAAATAGATACTATGCCTAGTACGGATATTATGGCAATTTTTTGTATAGATGTAATACGATTAACGTAGTCTCAAAGTGTATTTTGATCTCATATCTTATATCAATCCACACCTATATTCGCATGAAGCATAAGCAATAAAAAATAGTGGTCTTCCAATCACCTATAAGTTTGTTAGAGATTGGGAAATAAGCTTCCCGAAAGAATACATGTTTTACTGGCCACTTGATAGATTTCCATTAATTTCCATTTCTTAAGCAGCCGATATTTGAACACATTCTTATGTACTACGACTCTGCACTACTTTGCTTCGTAACGGTAGCTATCTATATATTCCATCAAGTTATATTTTCTGTGAAGACATTTATATTGTCACTGGAGTGATTGATACGCAATCTTTTGTGGAATATTTTGATTATCCTTGTTTCTTTTATGTTATTACTTAAATATCTGCACCCGGTTTTCGTGTATACAGCTTTCAAAACCACCTATTATAATTTCAATCAATTCGACAAATCAAGAAAAATTCCAGGCTTCTGCCTCTTTTGAAAAGGAGAGGGAACTATTGAATTTAAGTTGGGCACATAATGGCTCAAATATTACATGGTGCCTTCTGTTCCAGTTTTCTAAGTTTGAAAATAGTTACAGCCTCAATAAAATTAGCTTGTATTATGAACTTCCTGATTTTCCAGGTTAGTAATTTATACTTTCTATCCTTATTCTTGTAATTATTTATTTCCCACCAAATAGTTCATTACGAAAACTACCTAAGCATATACATTCTTAGTAAGTTCCTATGAAGCTTTTAATTTAGGAAAACAAATGGTTGATCAGAAATCTCTTAAGCCAGTGCTTAATTTCTATTTTTAATTGTAAAGACTGATTAGGATTTAGCGAAAATACGTATTTGCTTAAATTGATTTCTCTGTTTATTATGCTGGAACTTTTCAAATTGTTAGGAATAATCCATTGTTTTGGAAAATGTTAAGCGTTTATTACGTTTGTTCTCTAAGGGCTGCATAGTTAAGTCACTCTTTACATTGTGTGATTTTATTATTAGATGTTTTTTTTTCCATTATAAAAATGAACATTTTGTTAGATAATGTCGGAAAGTTTAAGAATGGGAGACTCAGTAATTAATCTAAAGCTACTTGGTTAGTCGTCTTTCAACTGACATATTGATTTACTGTACTGTTCTTTATTGTAAAATAAGTAACACAAATCCTTCCAAAAATTTTTAAGTTTGTGCGAAAAAGTCTCCAGAATTGTTCTCGTTAGTCATTTACTTTTCTTAATTGGGTTCCTGTCGATAGTCGTCTATGTGCTCTCTGTTCAAATGGTACAATAAGAACTCAGAAAGATAATTACACCGATACCTTTTCGTCGTTTCTGTTTATATTTCCATCGGCTGCAGCTCGAATTAAGTAAAACATTAATTCTACGGGAAATTCTCGAACCTCTTTGGAAAGCTAGACTCAAACATAGCAATCATAAGAGGGGATCTCAGCGCTCCAGCCAGCAGGCTAAATCAAGGTAAAAAAAACAAACAGGATTTTTGGCATCCCGACCAATTATATTCAGATTACGGTTTATTCTTAGCAAGAAAACTAAGCAGAAGGTGAATCATTATCTAATCTGGCGATTCCCAACATAAGCATAACGATGGACACAACTAGATCCTATCAGGATCAATCGTATTCAGAAAAGCTCCCTAAACGGTAGCCGCTCATTCCGGCGCACCTATCTAAACCCTGACCACGCCATAGTGAAAGCACTCACTTTTATGCATTTAATAGACACGGAGAGGCCACAGCAAGAAGACTCTTTGGATATCAGTTCGAAAGTGAAAAAGCCGAAAATTCATTTAGTGAAGTATCTTGTCTATCATATTCAAGTTTGTTCCAAAGAAGCTTGAAACGATTTTAAAGTAACTGTGAACGCATCAGCGATATCTGCAGCCAACCCAAATCAAACGGTTAGGAATAAGCAATTGATTTTGAAAACGCCTAACAAATTGATAGAAGCTCGAAAACTCTTTTTGACAGTCTCGAGGAATAATAAAAAGCGACGATAACTCGGACGTAGACTAACAAAAATTTTGCTCAAGGATTGTAAACAGTGGTGAACAACAAATGCAAAATTGGTGGAAATGACTACAACAATAGGTAATACTAGTTAACTGTTTCGACTCATTAAAAAAGCCGGTCGACTGTTATCGAGACTGCTTTGGAAGACAAACGAGTCTGTGATCCATTCTCAATCCAGAAGATTAGACCGATGCGCATGAAATTTTCATGAATAGTTCGTCTGGCCTCCAACTCCTTTAGTTAGAAAGTATTCCCAAACTACCTGAATGGAAAGGTGACACATGTCTCCTAACTCTAAAGGCTTTAAATAAATTGAAGCGGGGTTGACCCTAGGTATCTTTAAGGACATTGGTCCACTTTTACCAGATAGGTTGACCAACTTTTAGCTAAAGTGTAGAAACGCAATTCCATCTGATTGGTCATAATATCTGATCGTCCCAATTTATAAGAAATGACAGAAATCGTCTTATGATGACCACGGCAGGGAATCCATTTAGAGTTCAACTTAATGATGAGAAAGTCAAGAATACATTTCAGGAATAACTAGAAAATCAATTAGTCAACAATGTCAGCGATACCCACTTCGAGTCAGCTCGGAATGATTTACATAAATGGTGTCGAAACAACAGTGATATCTACTAGTAAACTAAACCAAAAGGTTAAGAGAAATCAGTGGATTTCAGCTGCATCTACTGAAGTGATGGATGCTCGACAACACACTCCGTTTGGCTCTGAACACGATAAGGAGCGAAGGCAACTTAAACACAAGCTGGCTAAAAGCTTACGTAATGACCATGAGCAGTGGTGGGTGGCGAAACCTAGAGAGATGGAAATCGGTATCAGAAATCCGACTGTAGTTGAAACTATCTCAGAAAAAGATGGGCACATTATTCACTATCAATCCAGAAGATTAGACCGATGGGAAGGACACTTTAGGAAACAGTTCAACTGGCCCTCGGTCTCATCCTAGTTTCCCACCATCCCCGAGCAATCTGAATGGCAAATTAATATTGGTCCCCCAAATGTTAGTGAGGTTGAAAAGGGTATACGGAATCTAAAGTGTAGGAGAGCAGCTGGACCTAATGGATTAACTCCTGAGGTATTTAAGGATGGTGGTCCAGTTTTAACAGCGAAATTAACTGAGATCTAGTCTGGAATCTGGGAACTGGACGTAATTCCATCTAACTGGTCTCGAATGCTAATCGTCCCAATCTATAAAAAAGGTCAAGTCCTCTTGTGACAATTACCGAGAAATCAGTTTAACGAATATAGTGTCTAAAATGTAGGCTTTAATAATACTTCGATGTCTAATTAAAGCTCGTGAAGAGCAAACTCGAGAAAACCAAGGTGGTTTCAGACCTGGACGTGATTGTATAGACTGAATATTTACACTTTGGTAGGTTCTGGAACGTAGACAAACTTTTAGACGTCCAACAATAGTTGTATTCTTTGACCTTAAGGCGGCGTTTGACTCTATCGATCGTAAGGTTATGTGACAATGTCTGTCATTGAAAGACGTGCCAGTGAAGTATATTAACCTTATACAAGCTCTACTCGAACACCACATATCGAGTCAGAGTTTGTAGCGGATTGTCGTCGGGATTGATTAGCTGAAGTGGTGTTCGTCAAGGTTGCCTGCTTTCCCCATTTTTATTTAATTTTATCATTGACATACTTCTAGCGTTAACATTTTCATCGTCTGATTTCTCGTGGGTTGCCCTCCTTCCAGGAGATAAACTTGCTGACCTGAAATATGCAGATGATATAGTTCTATTGGGTGAAGATGCTGATAAAATGCAGAATATTCTGACTACCTTAAGCATCAATGTAAGCATGTTTGGGATGCGATTCTCCCCATCCAAATGCAAAATGTGCCTTCAGGATTGGCTTGCTTTGGCACTGAAATTAGTGATAAGGAGTGATATCGTTGAATGTGTTGACCGCTTCATGTATCTTGTAAGCCTCATCAGTCCTGGTGATCGGGTGTTTGATGAAATCTTGGCTCGTATGCAGAAGGTTCAATTGTCTTTTGCCAATTTTCGTCATTTGTGGCTTAAGCGAGACATCCGTCTACTGACGAAAGGACATATTCGTTCCATAGTACATGTATTACAGTTAGGACATGTTACTTATGTCTGACTACCGCTTTCCTCGACGAGCAATGTTGTATGGTGTGGGAGTTGGTTAGAAGAAAGCTAGGGGTAGCCAGACGAAAACATGGCACCAGTCCATGAAGTTATTGATAACTGAGCTGAGCCATGTTAATAGATGCAGATGATTGTAACAAATGGTTAGAGATTCTAAGTGATATGGCTCAAAATCGATGGAGCAGGTGCATCCACTCTCTGTCTTCCTCCAAATCCCAAGTTTCTGAGCTTATCATAATTTTCTTTTTACTGAATCATATTTTCTCAAATCTTATCTCCGATCTCCATACCTTTCCATTAGTACTTACTGTGTTACTACCTTCCCTACTCTGGGATTTATTCTGACAATTTAATTTTTATTCGCTAATTGGGGCGTGGCTACTTGAACTGATGTACGCAAGTACCAAGTTCTACGTTGTGACTGACTGACTGATTATGATGACCACAGTGGTATCAATTTGATAAACATAGCATTTCTTTAATCACTCAATGCTTATCTGACGCTAGGGAATGACAAACTCGAGAAAATCAGGCTGCTTTCAGACCTGGGTGAGGATGATTTGTTCAGGAGTTTTTGAAACGGGTTCTAGGAAAGGAGGGCAAATCAATAGATGAAGTATTGAAACTTCATCAGTTGAGGTGGTTGGGACGTGTGTTACGCATGTCTAACTACCGACTGCCTCGACGTGCTATGTTTTGCGGTGTAGGAATAGGTTGGAAGAAAGCTAGGGGCGGCCAAACCAAAACATGGCAGAAATCGATGAAGTCACTGACAAGTGGACTGAGTCATGTTGGTAGATGTAGGCTGCGTGGTTGGGGTCCGCGAGACGAAAGTCACCAATGGTTAGAGACCTTGAACGACATGGCTCAGAATCGTTCGCAATGGCGCAGGTGCATCCACTCTTTGTGTTCTCTCAAAATCTAACCTTCCGAATTCTCTATCTTTCTTCTTTCAAATTTATCTCACTGAATTATACTTTTCGAATCATATCTTCGCTCCCTAATTTTCTGCATTACTGCTAATACTTCTACTATCGCTATCACTCTTGGATTTGAACTGACAGTTGCGTCTCTGTGCTGATGTGGTATGGCGACCTGAACTGATGTACGTACGTACGAAGTTCTGCGTTGTATCTCTGTCTGTCTGTCAGGAGTTTACTCTCCGTCAGGTCCTAGTACACAAGCATAGCTACCTTTGTTCGAACTTAGTAACTTATAAGCAACGTTTGACTCTGTAGATCGAGAGGTTCTATGGCAGTATTTTTCATTAAAAGATATCCCTCAGAAGTGCATAGGTCTTATGAAAGCTTTCTCGTTAAACACCACTAGTTGACTTATAGCGAACTTTCACGAGAATTATCAACCTCAAGTGGTGTTCGTCAGGGTTGCTCCTTATTCGTTTTATTGTTTAGTCCCCTTATAGTTGTTCTTTTAGAAGTCACACTTTCTTCATTTAGCTTCTCAGGGATTGACCGCGTCCCAGGAAGCCTACTTGTCAACTAAGGATATGCACATGACGTAGTCCTGTTCTGTGAATACGCTGACAATATGCAATCTTCTGAACACCCTGAATAACAACGCAAGCATATTGAGATGTATTTCTCTACCTCTAAATACGGTATGTTACTTCAGGACTGGTTCGCATCATCGCCTAGATTAGTCATAGGGAGTGAAGTAGTTGAGTACGTTGACTACTTCACTTATCCTTTTAGTCCCATCACCCCTAGTGGGTTGATGTCTGATGGAATCTCAGCTCAGATTCAGAAAGCTCACCTGTCTTTTGCCAACTAAATTTACCCGTGGCGTAACCAAGATATCCATTTCTCTCAACAAAAGGCTGATTGTTCTGCTCAGCAATTCGCTAACTATTAGTCCTTGGATGTGAAACATGGGCTTTGAAAATAAATATCCATAGGCTTAAGGTCTTTTATCGTGTAAGACTTTAAAATATCTCCCGTTTATCATGGAATGATGGAGTAAACAATGTTGATGTTAGACACTACTAGAGAAAAATGACATCCGTGGATTAGGTTGCAAATCTTCATCGACTGGGAGAGTTGGGACGTGTTGCATATACCAGACCACTGCCTACCTCGTCTCATGGTGTTCGCTATTGAAAGAGTAGATTGGAAAAAAGGTATGGGCGGCCAAGCCAAAACATGGCATCAATCCAGGAAGTTTATCACTGCTAGTGTGAGCTATGTTGGTAGATGCAGACTCCCTGATCAGGGTCTACGCTAACGTAGTAATCAGTGGTTGGAAACTCTAGGTAATATGGCTCAAAATCAGTCACAGTGGTGCAACTGTATTCACTCTTTGTATTCTTCTAGATCTTCAGTTCCATTATTCTTTTGTACACACCTCTGCTTTATCTCTTCTTGCTGATTTGTACTATCGTATCATTCTCATAAATTTATCTCATCGTGCTTTTGTAGCATAGTAGCTTGAACCTATGCTTACATGCACCAGGTCCTATGGTGTTCATGATTGACTAACCGTTACTTTTCTTTAAATATGTGATAACCTAACTTCCCGGATTTTGATTTTTTGTTTCAATTTCTAGGTTCAAAACGTGCATCAAATAATCAATCAATATTTTCCGTTTCAATTGGTTCACACTATTCTTGTCAAGCTGAACAGGATATATGGTTAGACAATTACAGTCCATGTCCTGTTTCTGTCAATCTCACTTTGTCTCAGTTAAAAGTTCAGGCATTCAAACAAGGATTGGAACCAGAATTTCATGGTCTTAGTAAGTTCACTTCAGTGGTTATCATTTACTTATCCAGAAATATATTAATCGTGTAATGTTTGTCGTTTTGAGAATGATGGTCAATCGATGATGTCTTCGTTAGCCATATTCGTCCTTCATATTTGTTTTTAGATAATTGATCGAAGTTATCCTTGTTGTCCAGTTTATATTCAAAATGATTTGTATAGTATAGTGGCTATTAGTATCTATTCAGGCAAAACAGTAGTAAATGAAGTCAGGATGGTTTATTCATCACATTTTTCGGAAATACGTATTCATATCTCACGTAAACTTGATGAAATTTTGCTAAAGGGTGGTCATGAATGACTTCTGGCAGTAATTTGCGTCGATGAAGTCGTTCAAAATGACAATGAAAGTTTCTCAACTAAAACATCCAGCTCAAAGAACACGATTTAACCATAACTTCATTTAGTATTTTTAGATTTTCGCCCATTGTTATGAAAATGATAGCTCTTTTAACTTATCAAGCCATTATAGTAATTATGTTTGTATGCTTTTCATGACTATCATTACCAGTTATAACAATTCTAAACTGTTTGTTATTGGGAAAACCGCGGTATCAAATATATGTTTCTTAATGAGTTACCTTTAGTGCCTTCCAGGATTGCTACAGTATCTCTTAATTGGCTTAATCAATCATTACTACTCACCATTATGTCTTCCATTTTATTTCAAAGTCATCGAGTAAAACAATTCAATCTGATCATTTGAGTCAGTCATTATTAACACAACCTGCTATGAATGTATTTCTGTTCAAACTACCATTGGGAATTTAGCTTTCTGTAGGACGTTAAATTAGTCGATTGGATTCACCTATTGTTTCGTAAAATCTCTACTAACTAATTGATTCTATCATCAAACTACCTTTGGCTTTTTTCACTTTAATCCTCATACAACCAATATAGTATTTTCAGGTAAATAGTCACATGACTTATACAAGGAATGATCTAGTTACCTCTATATCCTATCTGTCGTCCCTGTCAAGGACTTTGCATATAACCTGATTATTGCTTATTCGATGCTTTTATCACATGCAAGCTATGGTTTAGATTCAATGAGGACAATTACAAACAACGTGCAAATTCATGTAATAGTTGTTGAGCGAAACTTTTTAGGACTTGGTTCTCGAATTTTCGTTTTTGGTGTTTGAAGGATCGCTCTTTCGTATGTAGCAACTATATTATTTGTGTACATTTTGAAAACTAAGAGATTTATCAACATTTGATAAGTCACTAATTTGGTTTCCATGAATAGCAGTCGCTCGGTTTCACCATTCACACCATTCTAAACGATCGATCGCATATTCTAAAACCGTTTAGTTTCATTACATTATAATAGATTCAATCAATTTACACTTCATGCAATCCTTGTAGTATAGCACACAGTTTTTCCTGGATGCTAAGTTTGTATAATGCATCGTCTCACTAT
This sequence comes from Schistosoma japonicum, assembly GCA_025215515.1. NCBI lineage: Eukaryota > Metazoa > Platyhelminthes > Trematoda > Strigeidida > Schistosomatidae > Schistosoma > Schistosoma japonicum. The sequence goes on from CM046068.1 coordinate 4,543,852, forward strand.
TTCAAATCACCTGATCATCGGATCACGTGTTAACACTTATTTCTTTGAGTATCACTAGTATCTACATGGCCTGTTGTTTACAACTATGCTGTTAAACATTCAGCTCAACTCTTCAAGTACCAATTCGTGTACTAGGCTTCTAACCATTTTCTAACTGTATAGACTGGTGATACCACCCGATTGCCCAAGCCGAAATAGTTAGAGTAGGTTCCGACGCTGGGACCTTGTAGTTGACCACCTGATGCCTTAACCACTATGTCAGTACTTGGCAATTATTTATTTTCGATGTTTGCTTTTTTTCTTACCTATTCATTATTATAGTGGTACAATGTTCACTTGACTATCATTTGGATAAAATTGTTCCAACTATCATTGGTATATCGCTAGCAGTCATGATTATCCTAGCGTTGATCGCATTCATTATAACTAGTCGACGTAATCGAATTGGGAATGGCAACAGTGGTACTGGGAGTGGTGGTTATCAACAAATATAAATGCATGTATATTACTAAGAAAAATCTGATTGTTGAAACAGTTTTTTATTGCCTAATTTGGTAGATAATTTGCTCGTATGTATCTGTGGAAACGTTGTTCAGAATAGTTCATAATTACTTTGATATTACCCGAAATGTTTTCCGGTTCTTGAAAGTTGATTAATTAATTTTTTATGGTTGCTCAATAAAATTCCTTTGTTTTTTATTGAAAAGTTGTCTAGTGTTACTTAACGCCGCTACCTTTTTCGTCTCCTTCGCTTTCGTTACTCACCACTGCTCACGATCGTTCCGCAGACTTTTTGCCAGTTTGTGTCTGATTGCTCTTCGCTCCTCATCATGTTCCGAGTCTGACAGGATAAATTTCTGGGAATTCATCAACTCAAGAGACGTGACGGAGATTCACAGATTTTTTGACTTATTGATTCAAGTCCTTAATAAATATCACAGTTGATGCCACAACTGTTTGAACATCTTCCGAAGCAACATCTTGGTGGGTTGCATCTTTATAGTTGCCTAAGTAATTATTTGGTTGTTCTTGGAATTTAATCTTGACTGAACTGAATCCTAATGGGTTTTGTCGTAGTAGTCTTTATTTATTTAGTAAGATGCAAGCAAATGCGTGCTCATACTAGGATATAATCAGAATCTAAATATGTACTCCAGAAAGATCGACAATCTCCAACGATGACTGATGGCGATATGGTCTGAGTCCACCGTTGAGTAAGTCTAAGAGGTCGCCATGTTAGACGATGTTGCTTCTTATGCTTAAAGTTCGTGTTTTCTCGAAATAAACGATTGTCTGGGCATAGTTATAGCGGACGGTCGCCGTTATCTGCTCACTGAACTGTAACATCGAACCATCCACCTAAACATCTTTCAAATTAATTCGAGATACCTATTTGGGCGTTAAAATCACCAGCCATGAGTACGGAATCTGAGTTTTTAGCTCTATGAAGAGGTTCAGAAAGTTTTCTGTAAAATTTGGAGAGTGATCCAATTAGATCTGGGACAGTTGTACGTGGGCTAGAATCGTTGGCACTGATGGCGCATGAAGACTAAGTTGAAGGTAGGGATTTAGGCTTGAAAGTAGGGGTAGTATAAATATTAGATATAGAGAGATAAATTTGATTAAAATGGCTGTGGTCTTATGTGCTGTTGGAGGAGAATGGTTATCACTTCTGCATTCATCACACCATGAAAGTTTTTTTTCTTTTTGATGTACCTGGAAAGTATTGCATTTGTCACAGACTGATGTAGGTCCAGTACTACTGAAAACTAGGAAACACTGGACAGCGGCTTTGCTCAAATGCGAGACACCTTGGCAGTATTACCCCTCGGCTTTTTGGTGATATAGAAGGACTATCACAAACTGGTGAAAGTCCCTTTCTATAATTTCATTCTTAAATTGATTACTTACGCACTGCCTAATACATCACTTTATTAAATATTATTTTTACAATTTATTTCTCTCATGTTCTGACCTACTTCCACTGTTGAAATATGCATTCATACTGCTATTTTATTATTCTTAGCTTTACTAGTACATTTGTCAACTTACGATCAATTCGTATTTTCCGCTTATTATGATTACTTTCATGTGATCTATTTCCTTGTTATTAATGGATTAATTTTTTAAATATTTTTCATATTCGCATATAAATATACCAGTTTGTTGGAGTAAAACCTAATGAAGATCTGATTAAAGACTGTATTCCAGCAGTTATACTATTTCACTAGAGCGTGAGAGATTACCTTCTGAATTTAGACACTAGTGAACTGATATTGATTTTGACAGGGTGGTGTAGGGATTTTTAAATTTAAAAGTATCATTAGTTGATTGTTGGTTAGGTTGTCTAATGGTTAAGAGTTCGCCACAATACCTAAAGGCCTTGAGTAGTGAATGTGCACTTCTGAGGAGTAGGACACTTGAACAAAACAACTGGTCAGTGTGTTCTGGTTTCCAGTGGTTGTTTAATGCAAATCAGTTCGTGATATCAATAATATTCGCGATATCCAATTATAATCCGTATCAACTCACCAGTGAATAATATGAGGAACTAATTTCGCGAAGCTTCAGTAAGAAGACGTAACCAGTGGAATTCAACCATTATCGAATGTGAAGCAATTACCTACCGATTAAAACCAAACTGTATACTTACTTGAATTTTTCCATAATTATCGTTTCTACTTCTTATATAATTTCAGTACTTCGAATACATTTACTCTTTTTGTGTTAATTTGATCACCTGTATTGTTGAAATGTATTTAGTTACATAACTTGGTTATTAAAAGCATTACCGTTTGTTTATATGTGGGTTGAATTGTATTACGTAGCATTGACCCGGTTTTCCTCTTTAGTTCTTGTGAAATATTCGGCTAAAGTTCAATATACGCTAAGGTGTGTGTGTGTGTTAGTCTGTTTGTGTAATATACACAATATAGATTTAGAAATATAAAGCAAGCAAAACGCTTTGCCCACTAAAAAGAGTCAAAATGAATAAATTGTTTTCTTTTGAAGACTAGAACTACAAATAAGTAACAAAGGATTGTCAACAATACATCGATCGTGTGAAAATGTGTGTATATGCACGGTGATGTGCAATCAAAGTTAATTGAAGAAATGTCTACATCTTAGCTACTGACTGAATAATTGATAGTCGGATATCATTGCCATCCGAGCTGAGGAGTAATTTAATTGATTGGGTACATAGACTAAATTAATTTTAATTTGTTAATCAACAGTTGCTACGGTTCAGGTAAACGTAATCCATCCTTCCTGTTCATATTATTTGTATTCGTCCATATAAAGGGTATTTCAGTTGTTAATCTTTCTTTGTAAGCCAAAAATACATTTCTGCAGAATTTATGTGTCATCAAGGTTGGTTTGATTCTCTGTCTCCAATCCATGTAAAGTTATTACTAAGGGATTTTAATGAAAAAAAGGATATTTTGCAACCAATCAAGAGGAGATAAGGAAAGTTTCAGTAATCAGATTGCACCGTGACATGATTTCAAAATACAATATTTGATCACAGTATCATTCAAAATGTCAGTTTCAAGCCGATTACCGATTATAATTCAATTTATATCTACGTCCAGAATACTGGGATATCAACTACAATGTGAATACTTTTAAACTAGAAATACCATTAACTATTTGCCTGATTAGTGCTCACTAGAATTATATGAATTAATTTGACAATGAATAACCAATGTTCTACATCGCTGTTTCTTCGACTGTTTCCTCCCATCACTACTATAAAGGTAAATAATTTTTAGGACCTGTGAATACTAATTACATTTAGTACATATTATTTACTTATTATATGGATATATTTGTTGGTGACATTCTTCAATAAGAGATAAAATCCAGACAATTACAACGTGGATTACTCTCCAGGAAGAAGAATCAATACATACCAACACGAACTCATTTGCACCCCGAATAGGTCAGTGGTAACTTCTTTTATTGTGATACTGGATGATATTTCTAAAAAAAATTTTGCTGAGTATCACCATTTTACTATTGCAAATACATCATGATGATGGACATTAACCTAGCACAAAATCTTTGTTCATGACATTCACTTAACATCAAAACATAGTTCATACAGTTTTGTCACACAGACGAATGTGTGGATTGCAATTTGATCAAATGAAATCTCTTTGAATCAAAAACTAATCAAATATGAAATTGGTTGAAATCTAGTGATTATCTAGCTAGTGTACACGGTCACGGGGGATTTTTTAAAGAGATCCAATACATTTATTAGACCATCACATTATTGTGAGCTGAATTTTCATTTCATTATCATAAGTGATATCTGTATTTATCAGAATATCATTGTCAGACTTCTCTTAGTAATTGTTAAGTTGTACATACATACATACACTATGCATACACCATTTTCTAGGTCACTGAATACTAACCAGTATTACTGTGCGTTAGTGATAACAAAGCGCCTTACTTCATCTAATACAATCATGTATTCATGTAACTACTATTAGTGTTATCTACTTGAATTTGGATTGTGACTGTTAAGTGGAATCCAGGACGCGCGTTTCGTCCTATTTGGGACTCATCGGCTGGATGTGCCAAATCAAATTATACTTGTAAATATTCGCTATATCGAGGCAATCCGCTCAGGATGCACATATAGCAACAGTGACTGACCAGATTCAGTCTATAACAAATCAATGGGAACATGCAAATTCACCCTACTAGTGTTATCTACGCTAAAAGTGAAGCATTAGAAGGCTTAATATGTTATTCATGTTCAACCTATAAAACAAGTTTGAATGTGTTCGAGTGATTTATTTAAAAGCGAGGCAATAGCTACAATAATAGTAATAGCTGGTCAACTTTCAGTTGTGGCACATTATAGAAAATTTACAGGATACGTGATACGGACAAGTAATTAACAAGAACTGTTCGACAACTGTAGCAAACAGACTTGACTCCCGTAAATAGTATGAAAGCCGTTGTTACTTTCAGGCTGCCTACACCGTGTAAAGATGTTCTATCATAAGAGGCTTGAAAACGAAGCTAAATTAGAAGTAATCTTGAAAACTGTAGACAGCAGCAGGATAGATAAAAAGACAACTACTTAAGGCCAGTTACACGTTGTCTTTTGTGAGGTAATTCTTAGGGTTCTAGCGTGAAGACGTGACCGTTGAAGTTCAACCGTATCAAGTATGAGACAGTTACCCACCAATCGCATGGATGAGGTCGCGCAAACGTATCACGAATTGAATGAATTAGATATATCAACCGTTAGGAGCTGACTTAGTGGTCTAATGCTAAAGTGTTCGCCTTGGAGCCAGAGGGTCTTGGGTTCGATCCCCGACAGGGTAGTGGATGCGCACTGCTGAAGAGTCGCATACTAGAACGTAACGGTTGTCCAATGCTTCAAGTTGATTGGCTAATTCAAATTAATTAGTAATATAGAAATCGACAGTCAATTATCTCCACAGCGCCCAAATATAACATACTTTTAAGATATTACCTAAGCTATATAAGTGAGTGGGACAAGGTAGCGTGTGCCGTTTTTATCGTTGCCTTTTTCTCACCCTATTCTTTCACTATGAGAACGCATCGCTTTTGTGGCCATTGATTGTCTAGGGTAAACTCATCGTTTTCATACCTCTGTGCAGTCGGCAAAACTACTTTAACCCTTAACCGAAGATTTGCTACTTTTACTCTTGCTGTTCTTCAAATAATTCAGTTAGTATATTAGGACTGAAAGGAATAACTATTTTATCAAATATATGCCTGAGAAGTGATCATAATTAGGAATTACGACCATCACACCAAAGTATAATGCACAATCTGGTGAATGTTAATCAGTAATCAAAAATACCAATGGGCTAGAAAGTAAACATAAACGGTTTGTTATGGTTAACGTTTTTTTAGTAAGGTTGATTTTAACGGGATGGGGTCGGTATCACCGTACCCAACCCTCATACTTTATGCGGGCTTGGGACAGGCAGTAACCCTTGGGGAATTCCAGGTGGAGTTCCAACCAACCATATTACACTTGAAGGGAAAATTCTGGAAGACGTGCAAACTTTTACACAACTTGGGAGCTTCATCGATAAACAAAGAGGACTTTGTGCAAATGTGAAGGTGCAGATTGACAAGGCGACGACAACATCTCTACACTTGAAAAACACCCAGAACTCAACCCAGCTGACAAGCAACATCAAAGTTAGAATTTTCAATTCAAATGTCATGATAGTTTTGTTGTATGAAGCTGAAACTTGCATGGAGAGTTACGAAAAGTACCAACCAAAAGATACAAGTATTTATAAATAACAATCTGTGCAAGATACTTCTGATCTGTTGGCCAGATGCCATCAGTAGTAACCTCAATCAGTGACAGAAAACAAACCAAACAAAATATACGTGAGGAAGAAAATAGGAAAAGTTGCTTGTTATATTGGGTAACTAAAAAAGAGTGAAGAAGTCTCAGAACTATGTTTTAGAACATTATTTCAATTATTTTAACTATGGGTAGTGTAGACATTTCATTTCTATCACTGTTACGTTCCTCTTACCCTATCCTTAGTATATTTGCTGTTAGCATATTACCCCACATTATGAACTACAACTAATTGGTTGTGTACAAGTTACCCCTATTCACTACCACAATCTACTTTGTTTTGTATTAATGTAAAATTCTTAATTGGTTCGATATGTGGTCTAACTATTTGTATATATAAAGGAGTGTTTGAAATACGATATGATTTCTGTCTGGTTGGCTCATCTGTCTTGATTTCTTCATTCCGACTTGGGGACCGGTAGTCGCAGGGCAGACGTATACGAACACAGGACCTTTACTCTTCACTGTGAGCACTCAAGCTTCAGATCATTGAATTAAAATTCAATGTTTTTGATTTTTAATTTTAACTAATTTACAATATCACGTAATCCTTGATGGTTATATTTGTTCTACATCCGAAATTGTTGGACTCTACTGCCTATGGACAAGCTCAGAATACATAGAATTGCTTATCAGACTTAGTCAGTAGTAAGAAAAAATAGATTATATGGGGAGTGTTAACACTGGTCTACAGTTCAAGCTCTTACTTTAAGGCATTGATATCATGGATTCAATCCCTGTCGGGACTATGGATGAACACAGTTGGAGAGTTTTGTAACGGGATAAAACAGATATCTCATACAATCTGGTGTCAATGGTTATCTAACTTAGATATTTCAATACTCATAGTTATTTAGTTTCACTGATCCAAATTATATATTTGATCATCGTGATTCGATCTTTTTCAGTCAGTTTGTTTAAATACGTCTACTTTGAAATCGATTTGTTTATGTGACCTTAAATAAGGTTTTTTTCTACACAAAAAGTGTGATTTAATTGTTTGGTGAAAACATTCCATTTTAGTATAACAGTATAACAATCTCGTGATATTTCATTAGATATAACAATTTTTTACTTAGTACAGACTAAACTTGATGTAAAATATGTTCCATTTGTAATACTTTATTAGAGTTGACGAAATCTAATAAAGCGAAAACTAAGTGTACTCAGTGTCGTACCGCATAATACTTAGATTTTTACTGTTAGGTTGATTAGAGATAGTCAGCAGGACACCCTGTCGGATGTAGGTTTTGTGGAATTCAGCACTTCTCAGCAAGGTAGGCTTGTAGTTATCATGGATGTAAAGATTCTCTGATGGATTCAGTTACAGTTTGCCCAATCTGATACTTCAATAATTTTACCACTAAGCTATTCGGATTGTAAATGTCTTTTAGGAATGAGATATGTACATTCATTGATCACTGAGTAGCGATCGGTATAGGGTTAGTCCAATTCTATTTTGTGTTGATCAAAGTTTGTCGATCATGTCGCAGTTTAGTTACCAGTTTGAGTGATTTGACACTAAATAAACTATGTTGGTTGGAGGTAGTGTGTGGAAAGTCCTAGGTCAGAAGGTCAGTTTTTGCCGAATAACAGACTAAGACACTGGGTGATCTGAGAGCATCATTCACCCCAATACTGAAGGAACGTCATGTTGATCAGTGGCTGCTGCATACTTCTGATCAACCTAACATCAGTAACACAGTTCGCTTTATGTCAAATCACTTAGATTAGTAGATGTCACATTTCAATCAGATAGATAGGATTCGATCAACACTTAACAGGATAAAATAAATATGACGTTAGCCATGTGGTTATTCAAAATCGTTTTCTTTCTTTTAATAGTGTAAAAGGGAAAAATAACCTATGGATGAGTATGTTGAAGCTAACTTGGAAAATCATTTTGTCAGAAGTTGTAGCTATGGGTTTAAATTCAATTTCACCAGTAGACGCGTTTTTAAGTATAGGTTTTATTTTTATTTCCTTTCACGCTATTAGTGTGACATTCGTAGAAAAGGTTAGTTAAGGACACCAGTCAGTGATTGATACAAAATACTATCACGTTTCTTGTGAAAAAGGTTTGGAATGTCGTTGAGTGCTACGCATCATGATGGAGTAAGCGCTTTAATGTATTCTAAAACATCAGTCTCAGTAAGTATTGAATTACTATTTTCCTTTGAACTTCTGGAACCCGAAAATATTAAATCAGATCCATAAAGTAGGAAAGACTAATTTAAAGAGTAGGCATCCAAGTGTTTGTCCACTATTTTTTTATTTGGTATCTGCATGCTCTTTAAACAGTTTGCAGATATAAGAAGAATTTCTAGTGGATAAAAGTTTCTCATCGTACACTGACTTCAAGCGTTCATTTTTAGCCTTTTCACTACAGTAAAATTCTTGTCATTGTGGTGACTTTATTTTCTGTTTCCGGTATTTTTAATATGGGAAGAGCAACTGGTCAAATCCTTTAGAAATCGTTTCACTGGGACAATAAACAAGAAGACAGAACTTGTAAAAATAAGTGGTGGCTTCCGCAATTATTTTTTAATGATTCATTTGTAAATAGGCCCCAATTAGTCAATTCGACAATGTTACTTTGATCATGCCTTTTTTAAAAGTAGTTTTTATATTTATTTTCCTGGTCAGATAAGAAGTTGTTTTTCTCCAAATTCGCTACAAATTTCTTACAGAACATGAATGATGTAGTAGTTGGAAATTAAGAGAGTTAGTTGTTTACGAACCCTGTATACCACTAGTTCCTTAGCAAGATTAAGTCATAAGAAGTGTTGCAACAAGATCGTAAAAAGTACTAGACTTTTTTAACCTAGAAATTAAAGAAAAGTGCAATAAGATGAAGTGAATACACCAAATACAACTGAAATAGATCCATTGAGTGTAGTCGCAGCAAACTCAGTGAACAGATAAGCAAGTGGGATGACACTATTGATGTATAGTCCTAAGTCAAATAAGAATCAATACTATAAATGCAACTATATTTATTCATATGTTTTGGATAGCATCTTAATATCAGACAGTCAATATAATTATTTCAAGACATAAAGTACACAAGAGTGAATTTACAGTAGGTCTTATTTTCAAAGCAACTACGCTACTTCCGCACGTTTTCTTGATTCTGTAACCCTCTTATAATAACAGATTACCATCATATAAGTCGTGTAGCCAAGATTCTTTTGTAGTGATTAGGTTATATTTACGACAAATGTCTAAGTCAAGGAAAAATTCGACGTAGTCCAATTTCCCAATAAGATATCTTTAGTTAAAACTGAGAATTTAAAGAATGGAAATTTGTAAAATATTAGCTCCTTTTAACACATGGTATCAGCCACCTCGATATTTTACTTAGAATGTCACTGGATTATTCATCGCGATAAGTTTTTAATTTTTAATATAAGTGCATGAGTAAACAACTCCGCCTGAAATTTCAAAAAGGCTGCAACAGGTTATAAGCCTGAATAAAGGTGGAGGGTTGGGCATGGGGTTAGCAACCCCATCCCGTAATACAATAATCTTGACAAAAAAAAAACAGTTTAAACATTTATAACCATTTTAACTCTGCCCCAGGAGTTGAAAGATCTGTTATGTAGCATCATAATCAAAGCTGAGTTTCTTTAGAAGCCACTACACCGATGTCGCTCCTGACAATCAGAGCAACAATTATTATTGATACATGAAATGTATGCATGATGTGATAGACAGGGAGAAACATGCAAATTACCAAATAAATGAAAAGATACAATCTGAAGATATTTGGAATACGCGAAACCCATTAGTTGTAACATGGACAACAAAGATTATCCTCAAAAGAAGTGATTTTATACTCCAGATATGAAGAAGAAAATGCCTCACACACACAAGGAGTAGCACAAATGCTGTCTCAAGAACCGTGGAAGGCACTCATATGATGGGAAACTTATGGACCCCAAATCATTAAAGCACCATTCATGACAAACTTCAAGGGTATCACAGTCAATATCATCCAGTGATATCCACCAACCAACGACAGCCACTAAGACGACAAACACAAGTTCTGTGCAAGGTTGCAATCAATCATCGAGAAATACTCATCTGAGAACCTGACCATTATGATGGGATACCTAAACGCCAAGGTTGGAATGGACAACACTGGATATGAAGACATCATGGACGACATGGACTGGGAAAGAGAAACAAAACCGGTGAGAGGTTTACAAACCTATGTGACTTCAACAAAATGATTATAGGTGACACTATGTTCTCCGACTAACGTATACACAAAACTACATGGGTTCCGCTCGACTACATTACGCAAATTTAAATCGACCACATATGCAACATGAAGAAGTTTAGAAACACCATGGAAGACGTTAGAGTAAGGAGAGGAGATGACATACCTCCAGATCACCATCTGGTGGTGGCTAAAATGAAAATGAAGATAAAGAAACACGAGACAACTGGAGTAGCAGTATTACAATGATTTCACACAGGCCTCTTTCGGGATACTGACAAACTTAACGAATTCAATATGACTCTCAACAATAAGTTGCAGGCATTTTATGATATGCTGGAAGAATATGGAACTACTGTGGAGGACAACTGGAAAGACATTAAGGAAAAAATATCTACCGTATATCAGGAGGTTTTCGGTCACAAGGAGCATCACCATAATTAATAAATTTTTGTTGGTACACTGGACATGATCGAAGAAACGAAGAGCAAGGAGATAGCATTAAAATTACAGCAGAACAAAAACAGATAAAAACATAGCATAGGCTGACTAAACCGATGTCAAAAGCAAGTAAGGAGGAGCATTCGGTCAGATAAACAGAATTATGTTGAGGACCTATCAACGATCGCGGAAACGGCTGCGAGAGAAAGAAATATGAAGCACCTATACTATACAACGAATAAACTAGCTGGGATGATCAGTAACCCAGAACTGTCAATCAAGAACAAGACTGGAAAACTAGTCACTGTAGTGAATGCATAACAAAACAGGTGAGTAAATCACTTCGAAGAGCTGTTAAATTGACCAGCCCCACTGAACCCATCAGTCATCGAAGAAGCAACCACCGATCGCCATATGAACTCCAACCAACCAACAGTCAACGAAATAGAAATGACTATCAGAGTATCAAATCAACAGTGGCCAATCACCAGGCCAGAAAACATACCAGCTGATCATCACACTAAATTCAGATATAGAAGCAACTGCGTACATATTTCACATTCTCATCGGAAAGATTTTGGAGAATGAACAAGTGCCAACAGACTGGAAAGAAAGGCACATCGTCAAACTATGAACTGAAGGAGATCTTGGTAAATGCGAGAACCACAGAGGCATCACTCTACTTTCAGTACCAACAAAAGTCTCCAACATAGTGTTACTGAACCGAATGAGAGATCCAGTCGACGCCCAACTTCGAGATCAACAGACCGAACTCGTCAAACGATTAATCATGTAACGACAAAATCTAGACTCTACGGTTCATTTCTGAATTATCAAATAAATGAAATTTACCATGTTACATCGACTTCCCCAGCTATGACAGCATGTTAATGAGAACATTATGGAGCCTTCTTCGACATTTTGCGTACCCGTAAAGATAATCAACATCATACGGAATTCTAACCACTGACTACACTGTAAAATCGTGCATGGAGGTCAGCTCACAGATTCATTCGAAGTGAAGACCGGTGTTAGACAAGGCTGTCTACTCTCGCCCTTTCTCTTTCTGCCAGCGGTTAACTGCATCATGAAGACTACAGCATTTCAAGGCGATCTCGGAATACAGTGCACAACGTCAATGCAACTAGATGGCTTTAACATTTCCGATGACGTGACTCTCCTATCCTACTCATAGCAGCAAATACATATGAAGACAGACAAGGAAGCAGCAGCCTCTGCATCCACTAGTAGGCCTCAATATACACAAACGGAAAAGCAAGGTCCTTCGATTCAAAACAACAAACACTAATCTAGATACACTCAGCTAGACAGAGAAGCTCTGGAAGGTGTAAAGACTATTACATACCTACACTGCAGCATCATCGATAAACAAGGAGGGTCTAATGCAGATATGAAAGGGTGGATTGTAAATAAAATGCAGGGCAGTATTTCTACAAACAAAAATACATCTGGAACTCAAACCAACTGTCAACCAACATTATAGTCAAAATTGTCAATTCAAACGTCATTGCAGTTCTGTTGTATGGAAGTGAAACTTGCATGGAGAATTACGAAAAGCATCATCCAAAAGATACAAGATTTTATATACAACCATTTGTGTAAAATACTTCGGATCTGTTGGTCGAATACCGTCAGTAACAACCTCAGTCAGTGGCAGAGAATATACCGATGAGAATCCACGTTAGGGAGGAATTATAAAAAGACGTTGGTGGTGGATAGGGCACATATTGAGGAAATCATCAAATTGCGTCACACAACAAGCACTAACTTGGAATCCTCAATTCTAAATGTAAAGAAGGAGTGCCAAGATGACATTTCGTGGGGAATCAGAGACAGACATGAAGAAAAGGAAGAGTACTTGGGAATAGCTTGGAAAGGAAAGTCCAGGACAGAGTTGGTTGGAGAGTACTAGTCGACGGCCTATACACCACACGGGGTAACAGGCATTGATTGATTGCATGAGTAAACGATGTGATTTTATGATATTACTTAGTAATTAAGACAAACGTAAAAATAACTCGTCGAAATACTTGAAAAGATATCAAACTGGGTAACCAAAGTTTTCAAGTAGGCCACTGCATATGTACAGCGTTTTATTCAACATCTTATTTATTTTTACACGATTACCTTTCTGGTGTGTTCTAAATTCCAATCAGCCTCATCCTTATAAATAAGTTAAATCTCGTTTAAAATAATAATTTTAAAAAATATCAAGTTGAATACAGCTGATGAGAACCTGTGAAATAAATTGTGAAAGTTTCTTGTTACTGCTGATTCTAATTCAATCTGCGTTGGGAAACTTGGCAAATGAGGAAAATAGATTTATTTTTCATGAAAACTAATATATACCAGTCTTAATAGGAGGGGGGGGGAGGTATTTATAAAAGCTTTTAGAATATTTTTAACTAATATTCGTTAACTCAATAAGGATAACCATTATTAAACAGATATGCTATGTTCCGACATTTCGTTTACCTGTGTGTGTGTGGTGTTGCTAGCTAAGCTCAGTAATCTCTGTATAATATATTTTAAATTGACCAGTGGAATTTGTTATTCTGTCAGAAACGTTTACCATCCGCTGATAGCTGAATTAAAAAGGTTAACAAAGGTCATTTTCAACTCTGTTATATAGTTGAGACGTAATTTTTTGGCATGTACATGTGTCTAGTTTTGTAGTACAGAATGGTAGCATCATCATTTTAGTAGCTTGAGTTTTAAGTAATTCAGTCATGGAAATGTTCATGATCATTGAACTTGGTAGATTTTGAAATACTAGAGTAATAATAAAACATTTGTATAAACGTGGTTCCATTTTAAAGTCATCTAGCTTAGCATTTTAGGCTGTACCTTCACTACTTTCATTTAAAAATACTTGATTAAGATAATGTACTGAATCAGCTGCAATATGCAACTTCGTAAGTTTCTGTTTTAAGTAGTTCATTGTAGACGAAGAATGTAGAAATGCATGTGTTCATTCTATTTTTTCTTAGATATATATAGGCAGTTTTTTAAGACAATGTTTGTGATCCACTCAACAATTAAGACTAACGCTTAACCAGCCCAATTAACAGAATAAAACTATAATGTAAGGGACTGGGTTAATGAATAAGGTGAGCATAAAACCGACGCCCAATTCTATTAACAGACTGACTGAATACATATTATTACTCCATTTTAAGGTGCATGCACAATATTACAGTTAGGTTAACACCGCTTGTGGGATTCGAACCATTATCGCCCTGCTGCACAATCAGAAATGATAACATGATAACACTAACCCACTAGCTGATTTCCTATAGAATTTAGACATTTATATTGATGCACCACTAATTGCACAGTTATCTAGTCCTTCTAATAATCGGATTTTACCGACTGATCACCTTTTGATCAATCAGTGTAGGTAGTATCAAAAATATATGTATCAATTATACCTATGGTGAACTATAGAAATTGATTTATTTGATAACATATGAGAAGAATAGTGACTTTCTAAGTAACCAACTGTCTTCTTCATATCACAACTAGATATAGTAACCCAACTAGTAGACAGTTGTTACATTGATCTTTATAGTATCTGTTGCATTTACAATTGAGATCATTTCGGATGATATTTTCAATTATTTTTATTATTCTAATCAACTAATTAAGGACACAATAGAGTTTTATGTCATGATTATGTCAATTCAAAAAGTATATTCTTATCATCATTAATACGACAATAAAGATTTTCAGTAAAATTGTTGCTAAGTGTTCAATAGTAAAGAACATTCTTTTTTAATCAATAAAGTATTATTTCTTTAAATCATGAATTTAGTTTATAAAAATTTACTGGTTAATTTCTATATGAAAAAAATTTACATGGATCATTTTTAGCAATTTAGAAAAAAATAAGTGAAACCAGTAAACTGAGTAGTACTTATTAACAGTGAATATTTATTATTTAGGATTATTTATATAATGGGATAACTGAATATCTGCTAGACAAAAGATACTTAATACATCTAGGTGATTGAATAATACAAGATTATTAACAATAACCAAGTATTCTTAGTGTCTTGTCAGTCTACCCCAGTTATGTCTACGGAAAGGAGAGGGGTAGAATAGAATTGAAAAGCGCTCTCTATGGAGTCACTTTTTTGTGCTAATAAGACCCTCACGACTAGCCAGCATTTACTTAAACATTCATCAACTGTGATATTTGTATTGTTCAACTAGTAAGTTATCCACAGTTTCATTAACGAATGTCATGTGTTTTGCTTCCCGAATTATTGTAATCATATTATGACCTTATTATCCTAAACCCTATACACAACTTCCCTAAATCAACCTTCATTGTATTTTGTGTTTCCTGTTATTAAATGGCTCAATATATGATAGATGAAGGCTATTGATATGACTCACTAAATGATTTTGTGCTAAGTCTTATTGGCTATTGTTTTTTCTTTCTATGCGTGTGTCTGGAGAAGGCTTTTGTCACTCAGGCATAGTGTCAACTAATCATCATTTATAAAGTCTACTGAATTGTTGTCATGATAGAAGTCCGATTGGCTCGTTTCCGCCCCTGCAACTACAAGGCCATTTCAACATCGATACAACTAACCCAAAGCCGGTAAAGGAAGAACAGCCATTAAATTCTTCAATAGGGAATATCAATGACTTCTCAGGCATCCTTTACTTCATTCAGTCGTTTATACATATTCATGCAAACTCAGACTACGTAGTGGCCAATTTGGATTAGTAGTATCAATATAAAACGATAATAATGATTAAAAATCTGAAGAAGTAGGTACACAATTAATTATCTCTAATTAGTTTGTTGAAAATGATATGGTAGCAGTTCGCGGGTCAAGCGAGAGGTTAGAACGAGATAGATATGCAGATAATAGGAGCAGAGTAGTTAATAAGTTCTCGATCGAGAAAACACATATTATCCTCTGAAACATGGCTCTCAAAGTTCATCCATTCGTAATGACGCCAGCATTAATGAGAGGGTCCAGAAACTTTGTGATATGACCTAGATTTTACTTTGATGTTCGCAAACTGCACGAATCATCAGTAAATGTGATTACTAATCGTTTTGCCTCCCCCTCCTCATACAGAACCTTATATCTTACTGAGTTTCAGAATACCAGATAACATAGTCAGGATAGAATGCGAAGAATCCATAATCAGGAACTACATAACTCCGTGTATTTATTTTTACGTAGTATGAAATTTCTGTAAAAATGTAATAATCTACTTTACGCTAAGTGGTCCTGTGGCAGAATAGGTTGCTCAGTAAGTTTTTTCCTACTTTGTAGAAGCATTAATCATTGATCAATGACATAAAATGTTGGTTACTATTTCAACCGCTTATTATCGTAGCTGTCATTTAAGCGAGTAGTCTGGTAGTAACCACAGATTGGCTAAAGTTAAGAATGTGGATCTCTAGAATTAGCACTGAGTCAACCTGAATGATATGGTACTCATCTGGAGGCCTAAAGTTCCTGGGTGTATTGCCGCATAACGTTCCGAACAAGATGAAACAGTTAACCAGTGCTTCTTGGATTTGGATAGTTCTCCAGTTGACACTAATCAATGACGATAGTTTTCGGTAGATTCCATTAATAACTATTTCTGTCAAAGTTTTGTAAGGGCAGTATATCATTTTGCAGCTATTAGATTTTGAGTATGAATTTGTCAACAACAGAACTGTTAAATATGGCAGTCTTTTATTCTTTTAGAGAACTTTATTCTGGTGTTTATGAAAATCGGTTTGATTTAGGAATAGAATTAATCATAGACTGGTCCGACAGCCGTTATGAATAACGGAACACAGTTGACGAGTCGTATTATAATACGATGAAATGAAAATGTAATTTGTTTTGACTGTTAGTATTTTTGTTTTCAATGTCATTTTACTAGGGAAGGTAACAGTATTTATTATTTGTTTGACGGTATTTTTCAAAATGAAGCAAAATTAACTAGGGAACTACTGAAACCTAAAGGTAATGAATAGTTATCAACTATTCATTAGATTTAGACTCATGTTCTTCACATCTTGGCAATAATTCTATAACCTCAAAGTTTCATTTAGGTATTCATCTTAGAAAAATAACATACTATGGAAGTCATTAACGAGTTTCATAGTATTGTAAGGACACGTTGTAGGTAAGAGACGCAAATGTTGTGCTACTCTGAGTAAGTAAACTATCATTATGCCCATGGTCATAAATTGTCTGTTAGCTTCTATATGGATTGGTTAGGTAACACATGAATTCAAAAACATTATCATCATTTGAAATAAAGAATATCTACTGACGAACACTGCCCTCTTTGAAAATGTCGTTTACCAAGACTGTACAATAATATTCACCGCTATTTGATTTTTACTCTATGAACCACCCGCTAACCAATAGGCTGCCATCATGAGTTACATCCAAAGAATGTTGAATCACTTACAATCCAACATCCAGAGACCTTGAGTAGAACCTATCAGTTATCAAATTATAATCAAAAATATCAAGTGTCAAATATAAATTATGTAATAATAGACAGGCAATAGGAAGAGAGGTGTGAATGATAAATGTCTGCTTGATAAAAGTGGAGTAGGAGCGTAAACGTTTTAAAATCAACGTGTGAAATTATGCGTGGGGAGGGGGTGTTTTTCGGACTATAATAAAATGAGCTGTGCATATTATTTCAGTGATGAACTTGTTAAATCTTCAGACATGCACATATTTGTTACTGAACTTCTTGTAAAGGTGGTTTATTTAACTCTGTAGATAGCTTAAAATGAAGATTATGCCTGAGTTGTGCAGATATTTAATTATACAGATAATGACTGATGTGCATTCAAGGGTAGATCTCAGATATTCATTTGGATAGTGCGTCATTTGTGCAATCAGTGTATGTTATTAAATTATTACTGATTGTCATTACCTTTTGACATTAGTGTAACACTCTAATTAAGTTTAAATATGTTAAATAGTTTATAAATAACAACAAAAGTGATTTGTAACAACAACACCGAATGATATTTACATGTTATGCAATCACATGCTTTGTTTGCATAAACACTCATACGTAGTATACATATACATATGTATGTAATAACAACTATTATGATTACATAGCAATGTGTTTGTATCATGTATTGTTGTAACCTACATTATGTTGCATGAAGGCAGTCTGAACAAATTCATGATAACAAAACATGTTAAGTGAATACAAATGAACCATTCAATATACTAATGAAAACAATATGCTGTTTTGAATGAATATTATATGAAACTAGTGACTATAATAAAGTAGACTGGTATAAATTACATCGCTCTATTAATAAACATATAGTCATTTAGTGTTCAGAGTATAAGAAGCTAAGTACATAAATCCAAAAGATTTCAGACAGTTCATTGAAGAAAATATTTATCTTCTACGATCTCATATCGAATATGTTGATGTTGCATCACTTAAGAAGAGATTAAGAGTTTTTCGAATATCAAAAAACATTACGTAACACACAGTATGAAGTTCCTCAGTTCGTTAGAAAGAACTGTACTGTGAGATGGACCGCTGAATGGAGGTAGGTATGCCTCCGGAGTTTATTAGGATCCTAAATGTTCAGGGAAAGAGAGGGATACATATCATCTCTCTCTATTGTTTTGATCCAACAGTGAGAGTAAGCAATGTTATCTAATCTCAACATTCATCATAACCGTTAACGTTTATAACATTTTATGAAGAGCTGTGTAGGAAGTACGTGTTGATCTGTATCTACTAACTTACAAAATCTTTCAACCTGAAGTACGCTGATAATGTTATTTTACTTCCCGGATATACACATGACACCTAAATCACATTTGCTTAGTTGCCAATTTAATACGATTACGTATGTCATACACTTTCACTTTCTAGATGAAAAGTACTCCTACAAGACAGGTAAAAAGTATCTTCCTGCTCTGAATGTTTGTGATAAACAGTTGGAGATAGTAGAAAAATCCTTGTGTCTAAGCTGTATGAGTGTTGATGGTAGCGTAATGGATAAGAGGAATCTGAGCATAATGGAAGCCAGATGTACGCACACTAATTCTAGCCATCTTTGACACTATTAGTGTGGCTGTTGCATGTAGACATCTATCTTATGCTTACGTAGCCTAAACTCTCTGAGCTAGGAATGTCTAATAGCTCTCTGTGTTCAACCAATGTTGTCTCAGCAGGATAAGTGTCGTAAAGTGATAACACTAAGTTAATAGTACAGAAGTTCGGCAGTTTAGTTTTGGCCCACTCCCAACGCTCCTAGCTGTACAATCACTAAGAAGTATTGGCTTAACTTGTTCTATTATGTTTAATGAATGCCATTTCAAAGGTTTTCGTGTCACATATTATTCCAGATGATTTACTTGATTAGAGTTGATTAGATGTTTGAGAATAGAACTATTGATAATTTTGCATTCAACTTTAGATATCTAAGCCTGATAATAAACTTAGATATGTGAAATTTTCACAAAATCATACTTATCAGCATGTATCATTTAGACTAATTGCTAGTATGAAGAATCACGTGACAAATATGATTATTGTTGGAATTGGTTAATACTCTTCCGTCCTAACAGTTAATTAATGTATCCGTGACTGTGTTTACTTATCTGAGGGTCAATATTCAAATTTCGTAGGCTATGTATACTCTTTTACTATTTGGCACTTTGAAAATTGAAATCTCATGAATACTGTTTTTCACTATTTACTAGTAGACAAAACTGTGTACTAAACAAAACAATTATAAACGAGGAATATTCTTTTCGATAAATTTTCATGAGGTTCAACACTGGGAAAAAAATGCAGTTTATTTTATAATCCAATGCGAACAGTTCAGTTTAATGCGTAAATATCTTTAAAATTAAACTACAGTCCATGAATTTAGAACAGTCACTAAGGTAAAATGACATAAATTATTAGTCTGTAAGGTCAAACGTAAAAGTGACCTTGAAAACAATAGACCAATCACATTATAGCAAAGAAAAGTCATTGATGTACGTGTGAATACAAATTAGATTATCACATGTTTAGTGTTTTTATGAAATTAGTTAGGTGTAAATATAAACAGAAAGACGGAAATTGTGATGGCTACATCAGACTGCACAGCTGTATTACGAACCTATCCTAAACATTTCGTAACATAATACCCCAAACCGTAACCCTAATCCCCCACCAACCTACTCTTAACCTTAAGCATAAACTAATACTAACCATAATCAATAACCTACTCCTATAAACCAATGCATCATGAGGAACATTAATCGTCAAAGCGTTAATTTAGAGCAGCAAGGAAAAAACACCGTTTTGATATATTTTCTATTTCAGCAAATGTTGCGACGAAATTCTACACTATCTCCCAATATTCGGCGTTCATGAACAGCCGTCTCATTGCCACAATCACAAATAAGTGTCTTACGCACTAATCTCATATCCTGCAAATACATCTGGTACCCCACAATTCTTTCACGATTAAAATTACACATATATCCATGTAGAGTGATAGTATCACATACAACGACTTGCTTCAAACAACTATGCTCAATGACCTTGGAATAAACAACTCACCTGTTCTTGGTAAAAAATTTGACGTTCGTTTGTTCATTCGTCGGAACAATAAGGTATGCTGACAGGTAATAATTGTAAAGTTACTAGTTCTTGTAAATTTAATGGACATACATTGTTTATCAAAACATATACAAGACCGGAATACGAATGAATGATATTCTAATAATTTGAAGTAAAGATTTCCATATGGTTTAGTTTTTAAACAAACTAAACAAAATATAATTTTAACCCACCGAAAAGTGTATAATGACCAGTTAACATTTTTAGATGCATTTCTACTTCGAAGAAATGATGCTTCTATAAATCCATCATTATATAGTAAGCCGAAATGAATTCAGTCAGTCAGTCAGTCAGTCAGTCAGTCAGTCAGTCAGTCAGTCAGTCAGTCAGTCAGTCAGTCAGTCAGTCAGTCAGTCAGTCAGTCAGTCAGTCAGTCAGTCAGTCAGTCAGTCAGTCAGTCAGTCAGTCAGTCAATCAGTCAGTCAGTCAGTCAATCAGTCAGTTAGTCAGTCAATCAATCAATGCCTGTTACCCCATGTGCAGCATAGGCTGCCTACCAGCCTTCTCCAACCAACTCTGTCTTGGGCTTTCCTTTCCAAACTATTCCCAAGTACTCTTCCTTTTCTTCATGTCTGTCTCTAATTATCCACGAAATGTCATCTTGGCACTCCTTCTTTACCTTTAGCTTTGAGGATTCCAAGTTAGTGCTTGTCGTGTGATGCTATTTGATGATTTTCTCAATATATGCCCTATCCACCACCAGCGTCTTATCCTGATTTCTTCCTCGGCTAGAATTTGGTTGGTTTTCTCTGCCATAGAAGGCTGCTTCTGATGGTATCTGGTCAACGGATCCGAATTATCTCGCACAAATGGTTGTTTATAAAAACTTATATCCTTTGAATGATGCTTATCGTAATTCTCCATGCATGTTTCAGCTTCATACAACAGAACTGCAATGACGTTTGAATTGACAATTTTGACTATAATGTTGGTTGACAGTTGGTTTGAGTTCCAGAGGTGTTTTCTTTTATAGATATGTTGTCCCTGCATTTTCTTTTTAGTCCACCCTTTCATATCAGCTCTAGACTCTCCTTGTTTATCGATGATGCTGCAGTGTAGGTATGTAATAGTCTTTACATCTTCCAGAGCTTCTCTGTCTATCCGAGTGTATTTAGATTAGTGTTTGTTGTTTTGTATCGATGGATCTTGCTTTTCCCTTTGTGTATATTGAGGCCTACTAGTATATGCAGAGGCTGCTGCTACCTTCGTGATTCAGTCAATCGTCGACAGAAAGAGAAGGGGCGAGAGTAGACAACCTTGTCTAACATCGGTCTTCAATTCGAATGTACCTGTGAGCTGACCTCCATGCACGATTTTACAGTGTAGTCAGTGGTGAGAATTCCGTATGATGTTGATTATCTTTACGGGTACCCATAATGTCGAAAAAGGCTCCATAATGTTCCCATTAACACGCTGTCTTAGCTGGGGAAGTCGACGTAACATGGTGAATTTTATTAATTTGATTGTTCAGAAAGTAACCGTAGAGTCTAGATTTTGTCATTACACGATTAATCGTTTGACGAGTTCTGTCTGTTGATGTCGAAGTTGGGCGTCGACTGGATCTCTCATTCGGTTCAATAACACTATGTTGGAGACTTTTGTTGGTACTGAAAGTAGAGTGATGCCTCTGTGGTTCTCGCATTTACCAAGATCTCCTTCAGTTCATAGTTTGACGATGTGCCTTTCTTTCCAGTCTGTTGGCACTTGTTCATTCTCCAAAATCTTTCCGATGAGAATGTGAAATATGTACGCAGTTGCTTCTATATCTGAATTTAGTGTGATGATCAGCTGGTATGTTTTCTGGCCTGGTGATTGGCCACTGTTGATTTGATACTCTGATAGTCATTTCTATTTCGTTGACTGTTGGTTGGTTGGAGTTCATATGGCGATCGGTGGTTGCTTCTTCGATGACTGATGGGTTCAGTGGGGCTGGTCAATTTAACAGCTCTTCGAAGTGTTTCACTCACCTGCTTTGTTATGCATTTACTATAGTGACTAGTTTTCCAGTCTAATTTTTGATTGACAGTTCTGGGCTACTGATCATTCCAACTAGATTATTCGTTGTATCGTTTAGGTGCCTCATGTTTCTTTCTCTTGCAGCCTTTTTCCCAATCACTGTTAGGTACTCAGTATGTTTCTGTTTATCTGAACAAATACACCTACTTACTTGCTTTTGACATCGGTTTAGTCAGCCTATGCTATGTATTTCTCTGTTTTTGTGCGGCTGTGATTGAATGCTATCTCCTTGCTCTTCGTTTCTTCGATCATGTCCAGTGTGCCAATAGTAATTGATTCATTATGGTGATGTTCCGTTTGACCAAGAATCTCCTGACATGTTGTAGTTATTATCTCCTTAATCTTTTTCCAGTTGTCTCCCACAGTAGTTTCATATTCTTCTAGTAGATCGTAAAATGCCTGCAACTTATTGTTGAGAGTCATATTGAATTCGTTAAGTTTGTCAGTATCCCGAAAGAGGCCTGTGTGAAATCATTGTAATACTGCTACTCCAGTTGTCTCGTGTTTCTTTATCTTCATTTTCATTTTAGCCACCACCAGATGGTGATCTGGAGGTATGTCATCTCCTCTCCTTACTCTAATGTCTTCCATGGTGTTTCTAAACTTCTTCATGTTGCATATGTGGTCGATTTAAATTTGCGTAATGTAGTCGAGCGGAACCCATGTAGTTTTGTGTATACGTTAGTCGGAGAACATAGTGTCACCTATAATCATTTTGTTGAAGGCACATAGGTTTTTAAACCTCTCACCATTTTCATTACTTTTTCCCAGTTCATGTCGTCCATGATGTCTTCATATCGATGTTGTCTATTTCCACCTTGGCATTTAGGTATCCCATCATAATGGCCAGGTTCTCAGATGAGTATTTCTCGATGATTGATTGCAACCTTGCACAGAACTTGTGTTTGTCGTCTTAGTAGCTGTCGTTGGTTGGTGGATATCACTGGATGACATTGATTGTGATACCCTCATACTTTGTCATGAATGGTGCTTTAATGATTTGGGGTCCATGAGTTTCCCATGCTATAAGCGCCTTTATGCCTCTTGAGACAACATTTCTGGCACTCCTTGTGTGTGTGAGGCATTTTCTTCTTCATATCTGGAGTATAAAATCACTTCTTTTGAGGATAATCTTTGTTGTCCATGTTGCAACTAATGGGTTTCGCATATTCCAAATATCTTCAGATTGTATCTTTTCATTTATTTGGTAATTTGCATATTTCTCCCTGTCTATCACATCATGCATACATTTCATGTATTAATAATAATTGTTGCTGTGATTGTCAGAAGGATCATCTGCCTTGTTGCTTCCGAAAATATTCGGCTTTGATTATGATGCGACACAACAGACCTTCAAACTCCCAGGTCAGATTTAAAATGGTAATAAATGTTTTTACTGTTTCGGTTTTTTTTATATCAAGATTGTTGTATTACGTGATGGGGGTGCTCACCCTCATCCTGTCTCTTCTCTTTTATCTGGGCTTGGAACTGTCAGCAACCCTGAAGGATGGGCTACTGGTAAAGTTCCAAAATTAATTAAACATTATCTATTTTTCTATCGATTTTTTTTCTTGAAATACTAGCGATACATGATGAAGTGCTATTTCTAATAGAATTCAGCGTATCTGTATATTGGATTCGATCGCACAAGACAGAACAGATGACTACGGCACTAATTTTAAATTCATATCCACTGAAACTCTTGTATCGGAGTCAGTTACCACAGAATAGCCTATTTGGTTTCGTCTTTAAGATGAGCATTTATAACATGTAAATACAATAATGGGAATCCAACACAGTAATTTTGAAGCAGAGATTAAAATTTACTGCCGAAAACCCATACTATGCTGCAAACTAATCATCATTAAGATGTCAAGGACCATAATTTCATATAAGTTTTATAACTTCATGAATGGTTACATCGCATCTCTTTGTATATATATATATATATATATATATATATATATATATATATATATATATATATATATATATATATATATATATAGAGTGGATACTTCAGGAGTAACAAAACACAGCATTTAAGATTGCTGGGCATGAGTCTAATTAGTTTCAAAACAAATAATATTAAGTGGTCCGACAGAAATCGGGAATAGAAAACCTTGTTCGTCGATGACGAAGCATATTATTAATGCAGGCCATAAATCTGACCTTGCAAATGCTTCTGAAGTATATAAACCATCACAAACGAATTCTTAAATTTATAGAAGCCTTGGTCATTAGAAAATATAATTTCTATTGGTATGCCCAGAAACATCCAATCTGGCCTGATAATAATAATAATAATAATAATAATAATAATAATAATAATAATAATAATAATAATAATAATAATAGATTTTTGTTCGATGATGTAGAACATTTTTAGCCTTCCCATTTTCAATCATCAATTACTACATTGTAGCCATTCGACCCCTCACTTAACTTGACCTGCATGAATTTTCCATGGTTATGAATAAGTGCCATGACAAGTATAAGTGTGTGTTTAGATCGTTCGAAATGTATAGAGTAAATGCATCACATTTTTCAGATCAACTCTATCTTCTCATCACATTATCAAAAGAGGAGTGTTAGTTCGAAGAACTATTTTAACTGAATTGACTGCATAATGTGTATTAGTCTAAACAGATATAGGGGCCAGAGTGGACTGATTAGTCACTACAACGTCAATAAGTTAATTATACAATATGGTTTACTTAAAGACAGATTAAAGCTTAACGTACAGTTGTTGTACTAACAATAAACTGGATATGACTTGATTACACAATAAATAATGAAGATGAATTGAGTTAAGAAACAAAATCGCAAGTGAATTAAGTTACTAAATAAATAAACAAAATAATAGTAATAATAATAATTATTATAACCGTTTGTATCACTTATCAAAATAATTGAAGGTTCATCACCGATTACTTTTGGATACATAATTTAGGTTTCAGATATCTAATTGCGATTTATTTAGTAAATCTTAACATTGTGAAAGTGCTATACTTGTTTATTATCTTTTGATGCACTCATCTAGTTCACTTCATGTCCTGTGTCTCTTAGCAGTCAAGCATCTGACGTATGTAAAATGCTTTTGTTTGGGGTGGGGGTGGGTGAAGGGGAGGGAGAATCGGTCTGCACATTAAGTAAATTCGGTCATTTTATCATTAAGGTGATTAATAACTTCCCTGACCTGATATTAACAGAGATAAAAGAGGCTGTCGTAAACATCCCCACTGTAGGTACAGTTTCCGTTTTTTTAAAAATCCAGATGGCTATTTTATCTGCCGTGTTTAGAATATGGGTTTGACCGATATTTGTAGGGAGTTACTAATGTGGTAAACTAATGAAGTGAATGATTAGTGATCACGGTATTACCAGCTTCAACTAAATAGGTATGTACTGGACTGTTAACCATCTCAACGAAATTTCGCACTGGCACCTTAAAATATTTTATTATAGATGGAAATAACTAAAAATGAAAACGCAAATTATGATAAAGCTTCGCATCAATTTCCTCACCATTCTATGTAGTAAAATATTACTCATCCATTTCTGCCTACTAATAAGTAGTATACAATAATATTCATTAAAATTAAATGACTTATAAATACTATTGTAATGTTTGTTAAAGATTTTTCCAAAATTCTATCAAAATCTTACATAATTAAGTTAAAATGAAGAGGTCAACAGTGTCAAACATTCCACTCTGTACATTTACTACTCATGAATAGATGTTAAATAGGTTGAAGTTAGTCGTGTTAAGTAGC
The DNA here is from genome assembly GCA_025215515.1 of Schistosoma japonicum. NCBI lineage: Eukaryota > Metazoa > Platyhelminthes > Trematoda > Strigeidida > Schistosomatidae > Schistosoma > Schistosoma japonicum. The sequence continues at coordinate 4,570,349 of CM046068.1, forward strand.
TCTCATCAACGAGGTATAACTGTGATCTTGAGATATGCAATAATTATTGTGAGATCTGAATCCAAGTTATGTAAATTCATAGACTGAGACTATTCCAGTGAGCTCTGTAGGTTAAAAATTACTCGATATAAAATTAAGATTTTACGTCAGTTGATTATTGAGTAGAGGGACATTATTAATGTGCTTTTGGAAATCACTCAGTGTTCAAAAGAGCATGTAAAATGGTGAAACGTATTAAATTCAATTGAAATATCTAAAAGATCAATATATCATATCTTGACAAAAACGCTTTTATATACTTAGATCTGGTACTTCTATGATGGGGAATTTTTATGTAGATGAACCATAAATGCTAATGACTTTCTGTTAATAAACATACTTTCATCTGTAAATATCCATTTACATCTACCACCTTTTGTTATTCCCTCGATGCTCTAAGTAGAAGAGCTGAGGAGAACTACGAAGAGACATTAGTCAGTGTTAGACGTTACAGTACACGACATTACAGTTGTGTTTATTTAGTCTTTCTAACTGATCGAATTGTAACCATTATATTGCAATATAGTCACTAGCCTGAGTGACTCAACATTGAATAAACGGTTATTTAAAGTTAAGTGGTAGAAAACCCTACTTCATCTAAATTTCGTTTTCGCAGATATTTTTCAGCAAAGTCAACTATGCGTATCTGATAAATAAATTTTTACAAGCAATAAAAACTAGGGGAACATGAAATTAGCCACCGATAAGTTATTAATCAATTCAATGATAGCCAATTATTCTGAATTAAACCATATACTGTACAAAATATATACAAACTATGCATGATTCACTGTAAATAATGATAGGGTTTATATATTTGTACATATATTCATTCTTGTACAATGAGAATAGAATCCGTAGTTCAGAAATCTGCTATTGACCTTCATGTTTGTTTGCTTTTTTCTTTCTCCTACATTTTCTCTTCTTTACCTTTGATTATCATTATTGATGATTGTTTCATTTCTTTATTTGCTTTGTTTTGTTTTGTTTTTTTCTATTCTTCTACACATTTCTATTTCATATTTTTCTTATTCTTTGATCATTTATCAAATAAATTAAGAGAATATTGAGTTAATGATTCAAAAAGTAAATGGACAATAATAATTTTAATCGGTAAATGAATAAACAAATAATGAATGAATTGAAGAAGAAGAAAAAAAAACTGAAGGAATTCATTTGTATTTGTTAGTGTGTAACATAAAACAAAATGAAATAATGACTATAATAATTATTAGATCATTCAATGAAATATGCCCATTCAGCGATATCATCATCAACATCATCAACGTCATTGTTATCAATGATTATGTAAAGTAAATATATGAAATTTAAAAGAATTAAACTCTCGTTACATTCAAAACTATTTATTTCTTTAATACTTTTAGAATAAAAGAAAGTAAACATATATCGGTCATAAGGTCATGAAATGAATAAAATTCCACTTGAAGAATAAAACAACATAAAACTGATTGTTACACTTGATCAATGTTCAATACTATTTTGATTATGTTACTTTGTTTTACATGAATTTTAAAATATATTTTAAATTGATTTAGTTATTTACTAAGTTAAAATTAACCGGTAAATGTTTTAATATTCATTTTAAGCTTTAACTATTATTATTTCTATGTTTTTTATTCAATATGTTAGATTCGCTACATTGACATGTTCATAGCAGTAAGTACAGATAAACATAGACACTTGTTTAGTAGTTTTTAATTAGATTTGCTTACTAATATGTTGAAAGTACGTATTTAACAAATGAAAAATGTTCGAAAGTGTTGAATGCATTAAGTCGATGAAATACCTAACATTATCAGACGTATCATTGTTTATCATGAATGTCCAATGAATATCATTTTGTCTAAGGACGGTTAGTAAGGGACGGTACAGATATTAGCCCTCTAATTAATTTACGTCATGAGACTCGGCGTAATGTCACTATGCTTGAAACCTTTATTATTATTTCAAATACAACTTCACCACTGTTAGAGTAGTCCTGGTTAATGCAAACATTAGGCGGTGTAACTTACATCTAACTTTACACAAGTCAAGCAATTTAACCTCTCCACTTATTGTGTAATAGGAATTAGGCTGAGTAAAGTAAAACTCCTAGTAGGAACTATCAAGACAATTTCTATAATATAACACGTAACGTTTCGAAAAATCTCAAACAATTACTATTTTGGGAAATAGTTTTGCAGTGAATTTGCTTTGCCTTTAGAGATAATTATAAGTGTACCAAGTTTCTGTAACTCTGCCTAAAGCTCCTTTAGGGTTACCGCCGTTCCCAAGCCCGTATAAAGGAGGAGGATTAGGCATGATTTTGGCAACCCCATCCCGTAAAACAACAACCTTGCTAAAACAACGATAAACCAGTATAAACCTTAATAACCACTTTAACTTCGCCCTGGGAGTTGGAAGATCTGTTATGACGGCTCATGCTGAAAGCCGAGTTTCTTTAGAAGCCACTAAGCCGATGCTTCTTCTGACAATCACAGCAACAATTATTATTGATACATGAAATGTATGTATGATGTGGTAGACAGAGAGAAATATGCAAATTACCAAATAAATGAAAAGATACAATCTGAAGATATTTGGAATATGCGAAACCCATTAGTTGCAACATGGACAACAAAGATTATCCTCAAAAGAAGCACATTTTTACTCCACACACGAAGAATAAAATGCCTCACACACACAAGGAGTAGCACAAATGCTGTCTCAAGAACCATGGAAGGCACTTATAAGATGGGAAACTCATGGACCCCAAATCATTAAAGCACCATTCATGACAAAGTATGAGGGTATCACAATCAATGTCATCCAGTGATATCCACCAACCAACGACAGCTACTAAGACGACAAACACCAGTTCTGTGCAAGGCTGCAGTCAATCATCGAGAAATACTCATCTGAGAACCTGACCATTCTGATGGGATACCTAAACGCCAAGGTTGGAATGGACAACACTGGATATGAAGACATCATGGCCGACATGGACTGGGAAAGAGAAACAAAACCGGTAAGAGGTTTACAAACCTATATGCTTTCAACAAAATGATTATAGGTGACACTATATACTCCCACTAATGTATACACAAAACTACATGGGTTCCGCTCGACTACATTACGCAAATTTAAATCGACCGCATATAAAACATGAAGAAGCTAAGAAGGACCGCGAAAGACGTTAGAATAGGGAGAGGAGATCATATAGCTCCAGATCACCATCTGGTGGTGGCTAAAATGAAAATGAAGATGAAGAAGCACGAGACAACTGGAGTAGCAGTATTACAATGATTTCACACAGGCCTCTTGCGGAATACTAACAAACTCAACGAATTCAACATGATTCTCAACAATAAGTTGCAGGCATTTTACGATCTACAATAAGAATATGGAACTAGTGTGGAGGACAACTGGAAAGAGATTAAGGAGACAATAACTACAACATGTCAGGAGGTTCTTGGTCATAAGGAACATCACCAAAAATAACAGATTTCTGTTTGTACTCTGGACAAGATCCGAGAAATCAGGAGCAAAATATTAGCAATTAATAACAGCTGAACAAGAACTGAGAAATCCAAAGCACAGGTCGAATACACAGAAGTCAATTATCAAGTGAAGAGGAGCATCAGGTTGGATCAACAGAAATATATTGAAGACCTAGCATTGATGGCGAAAAAGGCTGCAAGAGAAGGAAATATGAGGCACCTATACGGTCAAACGAAGAAGTTAGCTGGGATGATCAGTAACCCAGAACTGTCAATCAAGAAAAAGACTGGAAAACTAGTCACTGAAGTGAACGCATAACGAAACAGGTTGGCAGAATACTTTGAAGAACTGTTGAATCGACCAGTCCCACTGAGCACACCAGTCATCGAAGAACCAGCCACCGATCGCCATACAAACACCGACTCACCGACAATCGAATAAATCAAAATGGCCATCCGATAAATCAAGAGTGGCAAGTTAGCGTGGCCAGAAAACATACTAGCTGAGGCACTGAATTCAGATGCCGGAGCAACTGCATAGATATTTCACATTCTCTTCAGGAGGCTTTGGGACGAAGAACAAGCGCCAGCACACTTGAAGGAAGGTTACCTTATCAAGATAACAAAAAAAGCAGATCTTGGTGATTGCGAAAACTACAGAGGCATCACTCTTCTTTCGTCACCAGGAAAAGTCTTCAACATACTGTCATTGAACCAAATGAAAGATCCAGTCGACGCTCAACTTCGAGATCAACAGGGCGAATTTCGTAAGGACCGATCGTTTATCGACCAAATCGCTACCCTACGGTTCATTGTTGATCAGTCAATTTAATGGAATTCACCCCTTTACATTAACTTCCTTGACTACGAGAAAGCATTCGATAGCGTGGATAGAAGAGTATTATCGAGCCTTCTATGACATTATGGCGTACAGAGAAGATAACGAACATCATTTAGAATTCTTACCACGGACTACATTATAAAATCGTGCATGGGGGTCAACTCACGAATTCATTCGAAGTGGAGACCGGTATTGGACAAGACTGCTTACTATCGCTCTTCCTCTTCCTGCTGGTAGTTGACTGGATCATGAAGACCGCAACATCTCGAGGCAATCTCAGAATACAGTGGACAACATCGGTAGAACTAGATGACTTAGACTTTGAAGATGATCTAGCTTTCCCATCCCACACACAGCAACAAATGCAGATGAAGACAGACAATGTAGCAGTAAGATTCAGCATACACAAAAGGAAAAGCAAGATCCTCCAATACAAAATAACCAACACTAACCCAATTTCACTTGAGGGAAAAATTCTGGAAGATTTAAAATCCTTTAAATACTTGGGCAGCATCATCGATAAACAAGGAGAGTCTGGTGCAGATGTGAAGGCGCGGATTGGAAAAGCAAGAACAGCATTTTTACAACTGAAAAAAACATCCGGAACTCAAATCATCGGTCAACCAACATTAAAGTTAGAATTTTCAATACAAATGTGAAGACACTTTTGTTGTATGGATCTAAAACTTGGAGATCTACGAAAAGCATCCTTCAGAAGATATAAGTATTTATAAATAATTGTCTGCGTATGATACTTCGGATCCGTCGGCAGGAAACCATCAATAACGACCTTCTGTGGCAGAGAACAAATCAACCAAAATCCAACCGAGGAAGAAATTAGGAAAAGACGCTGGAAGTGGATAGGGCACACACTGAAGAAACCAACAAATTGTGTCACAAGACAAGCATTAACATGGAACCCTCAAGGTCGAAGGAAAAGGGGGAGACCCAAGAATACAGTGTCGGGAATCGGAGACAGACATGAAGAGACTGAAGAGCACTTAAAAAGAGCTTAGAAAGGAAACCTCAGGACAGACTTTGTTGGAGAATACTGGTCGGTGGCCTATGCTCCACATGGGGTAACAGGGATTGGTTGATTGAAGTTATCATATATAATTTCCATCTTAGAGCTGATGTAGACGGTAGGATGTAACTGTACTAGTTAAATTTCATGGATAACCAACTGACCTGCGAAGTCTATTTCGTAATCTGTATCGCACATGTTTTACATGATATTCATCACAATTTATTGTGTAGATGTATCATTTTCGTTAAAAAAACACATTTAACGTACTAAATGCATTATCGAACAACGTCAATTTACTTTGAGGTATAAACCTATTATTCGATCATATCAACAGATTTTACTTGATCAGATTTTATTTTCACATATATCCCTTATCGATTATCATTGTTCATCATTTCCTTACGAAAATAATAGACTTCAGAAGTGAGAAACTGATCTTCATAATAGAATGTGACTAAAGATGATTAAAAGTGCAAAATTAATCTCAGTTCAGTAAAGTTGAATTATAGTTATAGTCGAAATTCCTGACTTACGTTTCATCCTGTTTTATGTTTATCCCATGAATGTATTTAATCTCCAGTGTAGATGTTGATACGACGATTTCAATTCAGTTCATTAAACGTCAGCTCATTATTGATAAAGTTCAGATAACAACTTGTTTGTTCAAAAAACATGAAATTATACATAAGGGGTGGTTTTTTATTTATTTTTGAACTACTGAATTTTGGACACATTTCCTGTCTTTTGATAATAATATGCATAAGAATAGTATCTAATGCTATTGTTTTATTACAATTAACAGGTTTCAGTGTCAATTATTCAATATTTCTAATGATTTCTGTTTAACATGCATTCAAACCGTAACTATTAAAAAAAGTTTATTCAATGAAAGTTTTCAGTAATTAGTATCTATCACTACAAATTTCATTTCTGAACGTTTTTCACTGTTTCAGCAGCTACATCTAATTTCTTATGGAAGTCGATTGGATATTTCGAAATATTTATCACTCCTTTTTCTTTCAAAGAATAAGCGCAGAAGAAGAAGAAGAAGAAATTCTAACAACTGCAGCATTCGCCTTTTAGTTTCGTAGGTACGTTGATAGATATTCATTTCATTCAAATTCAAAAAACGATGGTTTGCTACAATGTAAGCAGATTTAAAGGATTGGCAACCCAAATGTTTTAATAATACAGTCATATATGGGCATATTTTCATTTGTCAAAGTTACGTTAATGAATAAAATCTTATGACTGATAATTACTCTTTGAAACAATTAGTTCTCTTGACAAATTTCAATAATGCGGTAAGAAGATAAAGTTTATCAGAGATCTATGCAATGCATATTTTAGCAATACATTTTGAACAGTCTGATCATGCAACCTTATTAAGACATTTATATGTGAAAAAGAAAAGTTAAACTAGACAAATTAGAAGATAAGGATAAGAAGGAATACATTGGGAATCTAACTGTACTCTGGATATAATATCAATATTACCAGGGTATGTTTAATGTAAGTAAAAATTGTTTCTAAACAAATCATAGTATACGCCTCAAACCACTCTCTTGCAATACCACAATCACTTATTTAATATCAACTTTGTGGTCATTCTCAACCAAATGTTTGACAATGGAGGATAAAAGATGCTTATCATGTGCTTCTATCTTGCCATTAAAGATCACTCTTAGAAGGAGATTTCAACTAATTTTTCCTATGTATGTGTATTCTCACACGTACGTTTACTGATAGATGAAATTAAATGTGACGTAATCGTTTAAATGCTATTTAGATTTGTTGAGAATCATAGCCCTAGATTTTTCATTTACAATGTCAGCCGAATAATATATTACGTTGAAGATTGATTTAAGCCTTTGTTTTAACACATATCTATGTGTATCACCATTTAATGCGACGGACATTATAGACCGGCATTTTCAAATGCTTAAAATGTAGTAGGTTTCATCATACTATTACTGTTGCCTTTCCAGTGATTTATAAACTTTTTCGGGTAATCACTCACTCTATCGCATTATTCTAAATAATACAAGGATTCACATTATACTCTGTTGTAATTACTTTATTAAAATTCAGGAGTTACTTCATATTAAAGTGTTTGTATACTCACAATCGTTTAGATACCGCTAATTTGGCTACCATTTAAACAAGTTTTGATATTTTCTTTGCATAAAGCTCATATTTTCTATTAACAGCTGAATAAATAGTATTTTTATTTGTAGGAATGTAAAATGAGTTGTTAAAACTGGAATGTATTATCAATCATGAAACTATATTGTGACGTTAGTTCTCTATGATTTCAAGGTTCAAACATTCCCTAGAAACAGGTTGGGACCTTGAGTAGGTTATTTACTTTAACAAGATGCATATTTATTTCTCTTTTCTCACTTGCTATAAATCCTTGGTATAGCGAGCTTCTAATAAAATGACCTATCACTTATCATATTCTAATCAACAATACTAAGTATCAAATAAAAGTTATGTAATAATAAACAGGAAATAGGTAGGAGAGGTGTGAATGATAACTGTCTGTTTAATGAAAATGAACTAGAAACGAAGACATGTCGAAAGTAACGTGTGAAATTAGGCGGAGTATTGAAATCATAATAAGATAAGGAGCAGTGCAAACTCTTGAGGCATGCACACGATTGATATCGAACATTTTTAAAAAGGGGTTTATTTAATTTTGAGTGAAGACTCTGCAAATAACTAACTTGATTTGAGCAGATGTTCAGTAAAACAGCTGATGATATTTGGTAGGTGGAAATTTCTAACAACCTTTAAATTGTATTTTCTAAACGAGTGGAAACTTCATCAATTGTTTTCTAGTTATTATTGAGTAAGTATACTTTCATTGATTGTATACCATTACTGATATTATTATTTTTAATTATATTTCATTGATAATGAATTGTTTATTTTAGTATACAATATTTGATTATCACAAAGTGTTCAAATTCATGACTTCGAATCTCTCACTGAGCGTCATTGATATATCGGGCACCTGAAGAAGATTGATTATACTTCAGAACTGTTTCTCGGTAGACTATTCCATTAATTTCGATTGTATGAAAAGTAAACATCTTATTTCTGTTATGATTGCGTTCCTCTTACTGTGCCCTTTTGTATAATACATTAACTGTTAGTATATGATTTTTAATTTATGAACTACGACTAATTAGTTGTGTGTAGGTTATTCCAGTTAGCTATCACTATTATTATTTATTAGTTGACTTGGTGGTCAGTGTTTATATATAAGGGACTGTTTAAAATAAAATTTGATTCTATTTGGTTATCTCGTCAGTCGTGTGTTTTTCCTTACTTATGGTTTGGGACTAATTAATCATACGGCAAGCGTAAGGACATCAATTGAACATTATTATTAAAATTACTTACTGTATTGGTGCATACAAGGTCATATCAAACAACTAGTCGTGCGATCACATCATATCAATCATATTATTCAATAACTAAGTTGGAATGTTATCATTCATATTTCAAACTTTAATAACTTTGTGATATACCATAATATACATTCAACGTTATTTTTGAGTTACTTTCTTACCTCCACACCACTTCCCATCATCGCTGCATGACTAACATAATCGTCTAAAAAATTAGGTCTGTTTCAGTGACAAACCAAGATAACATTCATGGCAATCAGACGGGTAATAATGGGACCACATTTTCTGTTTTTATTATAAACAGTAATCTGTAGTTCGATTCATTTTGATTTGTTGGTCACATCATTTAATCAAAACATTTACTAACAGCCTGTATCAACTAACAACAATCAAACAGAAGTAAGTGTATCACTCAAAATTCGACAGCTACTAAAACACTAACTCAGCTATTTTTATGATTATTACAGCTTTATTTAATACCATATGCCTACTATCAGTAAAGAATTATTAACACAAAGCAATCAATTATGAAACAGTATGTTAGTTTATCGACTATAATTGTGCATCCTCTGTAGAATGTGTAATACTGAGGTGTCATAAAGCGAAACAAAGTAGCTGTTTAGTGTCGAATGACTTTTAACTGTAGTTTATCTGATATTTCATATGTAAAATGTTTTAAAAAATGAAAACATGCATACCAAAACATCTGTTAATGTGATGAATTAATAGATAATACCTATCTATCTATGTAGCCATGATCTATTGATCTATCTTCCCATTTATCCGTTTCTAATCTATCTGCTTTTGAAGTATGAGAAGTTTGATTAAGGTGGGGGGAGATTGATAGTCGTTAAACAATGGCATCATAAGCTACATCTCGACTGAACTGTAGTATTTTGAAGAGGCGTTTCTTGTTAGAAATTCATATTTACGACCTCTTAGTTCTTTTATATACATATATATGCACATTTATAAAAAGTTTTCAGTGTATCGCATTTCAGTCAGCAGTTTATTTATGATATCTTTGCTGAAATATTATTTCAACACTTTTTTTCTTACTCTGATCACTTCTATTATACCCATCCTCTTCTCATCATTTACATATCTCACATTTTATGATGACTTATCGATTCCATCTATTTCATTGTCACTAACTGCTCATCAAATGATTTAACATTTTCTCCTGTTAAAATGTAGCCTGATGAAGATCTTATTGACGAAACACTGCTGTTCCTTTATACGTATTATTCTGACTTTAGTATCGTTCAGAATAAAGTTTTTTTTATATAAAATAAATTTGTTAATCTGCAAATTATTATTATTATGGTTCCAATTGTTTTCTGTTTATTTTTATTTATTTATGTTTTACTTGCTTATCAGTTGACTTGCATTATGTTTCAATGTAAGCGTGTTTCGAATGGATAAGAAACACAAGTTAGTAAATATCAAATAAAGAAAACAATAAACAGCAACAACAGTAACAGTAAAATGTGAGAAGAAGAAGAAGAAGAAGAAAACAACAACAACAAATAAGCACAAATCCAAACAACCACCAGGAATACTAAACAACAATAGACATTATTAAACAGTCAAATTCCCTCATGGATAATAAAATATAAACTTTCTATGAAATTCCTTAAAGTAAGAGATCCTGTACTCATATTTATTTATTTGGATAGTAAGGAAACTAGAATATTTTATGGAATACACTGCTTGTATAACAATGTAATCATGTTAGGTGTTAATAAAACTGCATTAAATTGTTTATGATGAACAGTTATATACACATAAACTAACTCTCTATGTTATACGTCAAATGAATGATTGTGTTTATGCAAATTAACGTATTGAGTAATAATATCATTTATGAATTGTTGGTGGTACTGATGGGATGGGATGGTAGAGTAGGGTAAGGGAATAATAATGAAAATTGGTTGTTTCTACCTAAACAACAATAATTTTAGAGTTAATTTTATTTGTTAAAAAAAGAAAAAGAAAAATAAATAAACTCAATTTTAGGTGCTACTCTGTAATTAGCATAAATTGTCGATGGGAACAAACGAAAAGATAATATACCAGAACAAAATTTATTTACAATAAAATAATAAAATGAATTGGTAGTAGGATATAATTAAATGCAAATAAATGAAAGAGTGCGAGAGAGAAATGGCTTAGTGAATGTTGTGAAAGATTAATTAACACTTATTTCAGTTTACATAGATTTAATAGAGTAATACAGTTAGTGTTATTTTTGCCAATAAGTATTAAATAACATGAAATCTAATTCAAACAAAATTTCGCATTGTTCACATCCAAGCGAACTAAGATCAGTGGTATAGTACACCCAATTTTAATTCATATTGACTAGTAGCTGTCATATTTCAACGTGATCAACAGAATTTGATCAGTACTAAACAAGTCTAGGCAAATATGACGTACGTAGCGATACATGATTCAGTGGCTTGTTGCTAGCTAATTAGGCTAAGTACAGAATAAAAATACTACTACTACTACTATTACTAATAATACTACTACTACCACAAACACGTTTATTGGTGTCACCTAGAAAAGTAATTTTAAAACCATTCAATTTTCTGCTGTAGTCTTCCGTGTTTGACTTAGTACGAGATGCAATAACGTTTCCTAATGCTTTGAATCATCCAGTAAGCAAATTGAAAAGATTGATGAGATGAGTAGAAGGCTTTATTAATAGACGTGAATTGTATTTGTACAAGAATTTCATGGATATATTTATGTCTTCATGATTAGGAGATTTCTGAGCCATTTAAGAACCGATAAATTATTACCTAGAATAATTCATTTGTTTTAATAGGAATTATTCTTGCTTTTTTTCCCCACTTTAGAGTCTAAATTTGACTTAGCACATACCTCATATGCCCATTTACTAAGTTTTCCTACTCATTTATAAGTCGTTCTTCTTTGATGACATCAGCTAAAATAAAAGCTATCAGTTTGGTATTTGGGAAACCTGAATATCAATTCTGGCATTTCAAGTTTGCAACTTGGGACCAGATGTTTATATCGCATAAACTTGTGTTGAATTACCTATCATCAGCGGTGTATCTAATTCGCATTTCTCTGGATTTTGCCACTATCACTTCATGTATTACACTGACATTTTTTTAAAAGCGTCTTTTATTTAGACATAAGTCCTTCACCTTAAGTTTTTTATATATACTGGTGATACCATAGAGTATTGTCTTCCTGTTTTTCCAGTCTTTAGTTTATGGTCCAGCTTTAATTTCATAGCCGAAGATTCCTTCGGCTAGGAATTTACTCTTTAACGAGACTGCTTGAGATGTTATATTTTACACTTCTAGAAATTTCTGCCAAATTCCATCGATGGACTGATGAAAAAATTTGTGGCTAAGGTGAATGATTTTAATTATAATTAATGTAGCTAAGCTTAACAATGACTCAAATTAATAGTAATTGATCAAAGAAAATCTCTGAGAAGTCTCTCATTTTTGCTTCATACTTACTGTTGAGCAGTTGTGTAAAATATTTTCAAAATTTCTGAGTTTAATGGGTGAGGTGATACTTGAAACCAGTTTGTTTAAAGTTACTTGCGATTAAGTAGCACTGAATCTGTAGATACTCGGCTAATTTTGGCTAATAGTTTAACTCTATGCAATTAGATGACTACCTGCCTGGACCTATTTTAAACATAGAGACCAGGCTTTCTTGTTTCTTAAATGTGTATTATATAAAAGGCAGTCTTTATAGAGGTATATGAATACAGTTAGATCGCCACCCGTTCTTAGGACGTCATGTCTACTTTGTATATCAAATTGTGTGCGTAAATAATTATTGACATTGACGAGTTAGATTAGTTCAATGACCAGAAAAGTTGTTGTTCTTCGTGCCACCAAATAAAATTGATACCAGCTATTTATATCGCACCTCACCTTCTGTTTGACAAAAATGCTCATTTATCAATCATTTTAATATCTTGCATTCCTAGTCGTTAGTGTTTTCTCTGACTACTGTTATTATTGATTTTTTGTGGCATTTCAACCGACACGAAATCCTTATCCATAGACTTTTGTAGATTGTCAACTAACGGTTTTTCACTAGTTAGTTTAGGTCTGTATTACGACGTAATTGTTGAAAATTGACTAACACTAATAGAAAGACAGACATAACATAAATATCTGCTTCTAGTGATTAATCCATATAGAGTTAGAACTTGAGACTTTTAGGTCTAATGAAACGGTCTATATCATTTAGACGATTGTGTCAGGATTAGGTGGTATAATGGACACTAATAACAACTTCTATACTACAATGACACGATTGTTCTCTTTTTGAATTGTTCCTTCAGTTGATCTGGTTACATAAGGAAAAATAACTCAAATAGAAATAACTGTTTTGATGCTGTTGGTAATTTTCAATAGTTTCTAATGGCCTACAATCAGCACTAGATGATTACGTGTGTTTATTGTATGTTACTATGAATTGACAAAACTCAATTGAGTTATCATATTCATTTTGTTTCTTTCCGAGCATTTTATTTACCTTTGGATTAATCTGTTTGTTTATCTAACTACTTACTAGAAAATGTTGATGCACTATTTGTATACTACAACGAAAATAAATTAATACAAAACAATCGTTCATCGTCCTGTGCTTACTCAATTCAATCTCTAGTTAGTATTACTTACTGTATCCACCTGTTTATCCTCCAGATAACATACTACTTGTTGTGATAATAATACTATGTCAAAATAGGATTATAACTTTAGAAAAGATGGCTACCAACAAGTGTGCTCGTATATATTAAAGAAAAATTGAGAGGTTTCCACTAGTGTTTTCTAGTATTTGTGTATTTAGGTGTTTTGAACAAATATTTGCAGCTTGAATAACTCACACTTGGATTACGTTCAATATATAGTAGTAATAGAAATAGTAGTAGTAGGAGTAGGAGCGGGAGAAAGAAAGAGAATGAGATATTTTGTAAGTGATTGTGTGTATGTGTGGATGTATGCACAAGAGGTAATTAAATAAAGTAGTTATACACTGAACAAACTGTTCACTAAAATTAAAAAAAACAAGAGATTAACTAAAAGGCAGCTTATCATTTTGAAGTGGTTTACTAATCTCATAATTTCTGGTTAATGTCTAAAAGAAAGCTCTTTAACATCAAATTCAAAACTTCATATTAGAAAAAAACACTTGCACAAAAACAATTTACTAAACATTGAGTTCATATTGTAGAATTCATTAATCAAGATTGAAATTCATTGAAGATTTTAACCACTTTGTACATTGAGCATATTATTGATATTCAATTTGTGTTACAGGAAACCAAACCAATTATCTCTTATAGTTTAAAGAACGAAATGAAATGCCTTATGGAGATGGATATTTTTAGTTGATTAAATGCCTCATAGATTGATGTCGGAGGAGTACGACTGAAAACCAGGGAGTTCTAGATAGCTGTTTCGTCCTAGTATGAGACTCGTCAGCAGTAAGCATCCTATATTTCATCCCATCGGCTTCAGGTTGACGAACACCTAACCCTCTTCACAGCTGAGCCGATATCCAATGGTAGATTTCCTGCTTCCATCAATTCATGATATAAAGCGCGACGATCATCCACTATATATCACTATATATCATAAGCTGATTGATGTGGAAATTCTACAATTGGATGTGAGCTCAGTAGTGCAGTGGATTAACTATTTGCTAGCCTGAAGCCAGTGAGACAAAATTTGAAGTCCTCTCTGCTGAGGAGTCCAAATCTAGAATAGAAAAAACTATCCAGTGCTCCCTGGTTTCCAGTGGTACCCTGCCAACATTAGTATGTGACTTGTTCAATGTAAAGATCTCCAATATAATTATTATAGTCAAGAATATTGCGGTAAACACTTGTTAACAACGAATTCTTCTACGGACGCTTGATAAATCTATAAACGTCATTTTTATAATTAGATAATGTCTTAGAGTAAGCACCGTGATTGAATATGTCAAAATTGCGGATTGATACTGGCAAATAACACGTCAGTCTGATCTCTAAATACTTAAAAATGGTCTTTGACAAATACAAGTGGTTATGTAACAATGCACAAAAAGGGTTATTTAAAATGGAAAACTTAACTGTGACGTACCACAAACTAAATTGTTGTCATCACCATTACCAATATTTTACTCCTACTAATCGATCAATGCCTATCACCCCATGTGAAGCATAGACTGCTGATCAACATTCTCCAATCAACTATGTACTGGGCTTTATTAGCAGTTCTTACCAACTGCTATTCATTCATTTCATATCTACCTCCAATTCCCGAAACAATGTGTTCTTTGGTCTTCCTCTTTTCTTTAGGTTTTGAGGATTCTAATTTGGTGCATGTCTTGTGACAGTCTGATGATTTTCTTAATGTGTATCCTATCCACCTTCGAAGTCATTTTATAATTTCTTACATGGATTTCGGTTGGTTTGTTTTCTAATGTAAAAGGTTGTTACTAATAGTGTCTGACCAACGGATCAAAAGTATCTTATGCAGACAGTTGTTTATAAATACTTGTATCTTTTGAATGATGCTTTTCGTAGTTCTCGAAGTTTTAACTCCATACAATAGAACTGTCTACAAAATTGTATTGAAAATTTTGACTTTAATTCTGACTGACCGTTGGTTTGAGTTCCGGATATTTTTCAATTGTATAAATGCTGCCCTTATCTTTTCTTGCCAGTTTGCGCCTTCACACCTGCCACAAATCAGACCTTCCTTGTTTATCGTTGCTGCTGCCAGAGTATGTTTAGATTTCTACATCTGGAATTTCCCCATCAAGTGTAATTAGGTTGGTGTTTATTGTTTTGTATCGAAGGATCTTGCTTTTTCCTTTGTGTATATTGAGACCTACTGGTCGCTGCCAAGGCTGCCGTAACCTAATCCATCTTCAACTGTATTTGCTGCTGTGTGGAATAGAGTTACGTCATCAGAAACGTTCAAGTCATCCATTTGCATCGATGTTGTCCACTGTATTCCGAGATTGCCCTGAAATGCTGTAGTCTTCATAACCTAGTCAACCACCAGCAGAAAAAGTATGGGTGAGAGTAAGCAGCCTTGTTTAACACCGGTCTTCACTTTGAATAAATCTGTGAGCTGACCTCCATAGACGATTTTACAGAGTAGTTCGTGGTGAGAATTCCGTATGGTGTTGATTATCTTTTAATGCAACCCATAATGTCGAAGAAGGCTTCACAGCGTTATTTCCACGCTGTCGAATACCTTCACGTAGTAGAGAAAGTTGATGTAAATTGGTGAATTCAGTTAAAATGATTTTTCAACAATGATTCGTAGTGTCGAGATTTGGTCGGTACATGATCGATTCTTATGAAATCCGGCCTGTTGATTTCGAAGTTGGGTATCGACTGGATCTCTTGTTTGGCTTAATAACACTATGCTTAAAACTTTTATTGGTACCGAAAGAGGTGTGATGCTTTTGTGGTTCTCTCACTTACCAGGATCTCCCTTCTTGCGTGTTTTGACGATGTGCCCTTCTTTTAGTTTGTTGCTTCTTCCTTACAAATCTTTTTAATGAGAATGTGGAATATCTTTGCAGTTGATCCTATATCTGAATTCAGTGTCATGATCAGCTGGTATGTTGTCTGGCCCTGGTGATTTGCCACTGCTGATTTGATACTCTGATGGTCATTTCGATTTGGTCGACTGTTGGTGGGTTGGAGTTTATATGGCGATCCGTGGTTGACGCTTCGATGACTGGTGAGTTTATTGGGGTTGGTCCATTCAAGAGTTCTTCAAAGTGTTCATCTCACCTGTTTTTGTTGTTCTTGCGTCTCAGGGATTAGTTTACCATCCTAGTTCTTGATTAGCCGTTCTGGCTTACTGAATTTTCAACCTAGCTCCTCTGTTGTATCTTATAGGTGTCTTATGTTTCCTACTCTTGTAGCCCTGCCACTTTGACCTTATCGATTGTATATCATCATCATCTTTAAATTTGACACGCTCACTTAATCTTGTTAATACTAAATGACCTTTTTAAGTTCATTTTTACCTAATGTTTCGTATTCATCTAAGACCATTTTTAAGTGGTTGAAATCAGATCGTCATGCAATTCGCAAAATTTCAGTCCACGATTTTGGCATATTCAATTACAATGCTTACTCTATAACATCATCTAATTGTAGTGATGATATTTATAGAGCTTGAAGAATTTGTCCTCAATCAATTGTTTAATATAATATTTTTGACTTCTGGTGATTATTTTTAAATTATATGAAAGTTGTTAATGACGTCGTTGGTGATGTTTCATTCTTTATTCAATCCAGTATATTATTAGCTTAATATTTCTTGACTAAGGGAAAATCAGCCTTATTGACAAGTAGGTTCATACAATTGTAATTCATTAAAAAGTGATTTTTCACTCAATTTACTAATATTACATTAATTCTTTATGTTAGTCTTACTTGTAATTAGTGGTATTCATGGGTAATGACATGGCTCGAAATCAGCCACAATGAGGCAAGTGCATTCAATACTTCATTTTCCTCATGTCATGAACTTAATATTATGTCATACCTTTATTTCTACAAAGTAACTATTTCTTTCTGGACCATATTCCATGTGTATACTCTATTTTTGTTATTATCATTAAAGTAACTTCTACTTATCATAATTTGATGTTAATCTTGTTGTGCTACTGAGGTATGGCCATTTGGACCATTCCAAGCATATGCCAGATTCTATATTGTACACACATGCATATATACAATTATACAGAAGCTTATGCAGTGGGATCATTTGGGGTTGTTTAGTATAGATTTCATCGTGAATTTGTCAGACTACTTTGGATCAATCATTCACGAACTAGTCATAAATGTCCCTGATATGAAAGCCAACAATCAATCCTGAAAAGTAGACCTAAATCTCACGTGATCATTAATGACTTTAAGATCACTATCTTTTAAATGAATTTCACGTGTGTTTACACAAATTGTGAATTCAACTGAACCTGTATCCTTATCAGTTTCAGCACAGACTATAAAACTTATCTCCACTTCTGATCACTTTAAACCTTTATTCACAGTTGATTCATATAATTCTTATCTTCTGTATATCAACTCAAACCTTTGAGAACATGATTAAATTTTTTTTTAGGTTATTTAATTGACTGTATTTATAAAGCAAAAATTTTCTTTTCAATGTCTATTTTTTAATTAAAAGGACTAAAGTAGAAATCATTGAATATGAAATGTTTAACCGTTACTATAGTGATAAACATTCAAATTACCTAAGTGAATCTAAACATATATTTGTACTGACTAATCGATGATTAGTGGTTGAAGGATATTCAATAATTATTCACAGTTTAATGTCTTAGAAGCATAATATGCTGGTATTAGGTGTCTAGAAGTAGTAGGTCAGAAATTTTACTAAATGTAGAGTTTTTGCAAAGCGATACTCCTTAGCGAAGATTAACTAAATTCCTGCGTAGACTGAAGATGTCTAATGGATTTAGATCTGGGTCAGGTAGTTCCACAGTCTCTAACCCATACCTCTATTTGAACAGAATTTCGGATGACCAACTGTACAACTGAAATATTTACATAAACTTGGTGGTGACCAATGTCATATTTTTTCTAGTCCTTAGTGTTGAGCGTATTCTATTAATTATTTTACAACGTCCCGATTAATCTAAGTGATTCAACTATTGTTCACGGTTTTTAGAAGTTAACTGATTGGACGCAGCTGGCAGAAACATTGTATGATCTAGGTTTCAAACTACTAAATACTTATCAATAGGGCATACCTATTATGAGAAAAATTTTCCTAGCATACTGTAAGCTAGGAATCACTAAATGTAGTACAATTTTAGTTAAACAATTAGTTGCGTGTTATAACATCTTTCTTGCTGCTTAATTTACAAATAGTGCCAGCAATTATCATTTTGGGTTAGTTATTGCCTTTTGTGAGTATGTGGTGAATTTACGCGGAAGAAAGTTATGATAGCAGAGTATATAATCTAATAAATTGTTGCACTTTGGTAACATGTTTGTAGGTTTTACTTATGATGGGGAATGTTGAATCTAAATAGTGCAAGTTCAACGTGATTAGAAACCCATGTAAGAAGTGTCTTTGAGGTAATGTTTTTTTTCTGATATGGAATGGAAACACTATCTTGTTCAGAGTATCCTAATATACAAATACATATGAAACAATAGCAGATCTATATCTTTTTATGGCGTACATCGACTAGTTTAATTGACTATTCGGACACTATTGTTATTCTGTTACTTTTCTGTGTGGATTCTTGTTATTACAATAAAGTTATAAAAACATTTAACAAACGTTAGATTATCCACTACTCAATGATCTATCACTGTCAATATCTCAGTCTTAAATAAGGTCAAACTCAGCTCACTTGATTAAATGTCAGCGTCTCAGCTTGTGAAATCGTATCATTTGATTTCAAATACTATAAACGAACAAAACTCTCATGACTTCACAAAGTCCCTGCTGATATAAAAGAAAATTCACAAACCCTAGGTCAACCAGGCTTACTATATGACTACCATCAACCACGTAACATCAAGGAAATTGTGCAGCGATATGCGATCGCTAGTTGCTGTCATACTACAGCTAGTTGATATAATTCGATGAACACTAAGTACTAGATAAAACACGATCTTGGTTATTTTTCAGTGAACTTAATAAACTAAATAAGATTCTTTTGAAGCATACCCGTGAATTCGGAATTACCGACTGTTGGCTGCCACCTAATTGGTCTAAGTATCAGGCAACCACCACAAATACTGAAGGTATTGGGCTCGATGTTTGATGGCGACATGGGTGTATACTGTTGAAGAGTATCAGATAATGAATGCTTCTTAGTTTTCAATAGTTATATAGACCAGGTTAATTCCCCATATCAGATTATCACCTATTAAAATTCCCCGCTAACTGGTTAATAGTAATGGCTAGCATCATACTTGTCTTCTTGATGATTTTGGTACTATATTTTTCTATGATTGCTCTCTGAAACGAAATTTTCTTTTCAGGACTACTTCTGTTAATAAACTCTATTCTTCTAATATACCAAAAAACTATGTATTATGTATATAAAGTAATGATAAGCAAAATGACTGTCATTTCTCTGAAGAAGCGACTTACACTAAGCCGCGAAACGTCAAAAAATTTTAATTTCTACTCATTGGAATTTTACAAATATGTATTACTCATTTTATAGACTGTCTACAATAGTTTAACATCAGTTATCTCTTTCTTTCATGTTTTGGTTAGATACCTTCCTCCTTCCTCCTCTTCCTCTCAATAAAAACGTAATTCTTATTTATTAATTTTTTATATATAGCCATATTCTTATTATTAATTGTGATATTCAAATGATAATTAGGAAATCATAGATTCCTTATGATTGACATGTGAAATATTCTATTTCGATTTTCTGAAACACTGTATCATTTTAAAACCATATGGTCGATTTGTATATCTATATGAAACCATATTGAAGTAGATAGTTATTCCATCTCCTTGGATAAGTAGAAAATACTATAAATGTAAACTTGGGAATAAAATTATGTTGATGAATAGACTGATTTTCTTTCTAACAGCTGCTAAGCTTATTCTATATGACATGCATTATTCTGTAAACTATTATTTTCAGTTATTGTCAATTATATATGATTTACACATGTTACAGTATATATAGCGTATGGGTAGCCGTAGACAATGGATAATAGTCACATTGTATTATAAATTAGTGATAGTGGGAATTCTACAAATGGATGCCGACTGTCCTAGTGGTGCAGAGGCCTAGGTGTTCTCCAACCTAAAAGCCATGTGTTCGATTTCTCCGACGGCATCGCTGGTGCACACTCTTGAAGTGTCCCATATTAAAACAAAACAGATGACCAGTGCTCCCTGTTTCTTAATGGTATCCTACCAACATCAATTATGTAACAAATCAAAACTATTAAACCTAGTCCCGATTTCCACAAAATCACCTCATTTCATTGAGATACATTGACAATTGTATTCATCATAACAAAGCTTGGAAAACTGACATCTACTCATGGACTCATACTCCATGAATAAGTTACTGACTGTTCAGATGATGCATTGGCATTTAAAGTGATAGATATCGAATTTGGATCCTAATCTTAATAATATTAACATTAAAAATACTTATTAGATAAAACATACAACATGGATTCTGTCGTTGGTCACATACCAAACATTGTAAAAGACAATATGAAGTCAATCTAGTCAAGATGCACATATGTCAACAAAGGCTGTTCAATTACATTCATGAATATCAACAGTTAGAAATTACAAAGCGCTACTTATACATTCTCACTTTCACATTTCAGCATGTTCGTGCACTAACAGTTTAATTAGATATGTAATTATTAGTTGATAGAAGTCATGTATTAACATCAAGTTAACTTATCACTTAGGAGGAAATTGGTCTGCATAAAAGATAAGAATCTCTCCGTGTTAAGAATGAAATTGTTGAATTAAAAAATAATCTGTGTAAGTGACTTGATGGATTAATGAATTAACGAAAAAAGTCTATGAAATGTTTTGCTGTAATGACATTGAATTCAAATTACTAATGTATTGAATGGTTGACAACTATTTCCTTATGAATATAACAGTCAGATTTCGGAATCCTGATAACATACATTTCAATAAATTTCAGAAGACTGGAGCTTGGTTGTTTATTAATCATCATCAAGTAATACAAGCTGTTATTTTGATATCTAATGTCCATAAAATGCCTTAAGGTTGAGCTACTCAAACTACTTTATCTTGATCAATGTCTGGCATTCTTTTTAACCAGTGTAGTCGTTTTGTCAGGTACACGTAGATTTATTGACTAAGATACAATTTTTCTATTTAGCCTGTCTGTTTGTTACACTAGTTTGTTTAAGCAGTTGATGAGAACTGAATGGTTCAAAATAGATTTGTCATTCTCATCAAATCTTTACTCTTTCTTATTAATTTAGAAAACATTCCCACACATTATTTTATTCAAGCAATACATGATCAGAATATTTTGCCTAAAAATCGTAGAAGACTGTTTGATTTTCGTGCTTGTTAAGTTGACGTGTTAATGATAATGATGATGATGAAGAGGAGATTATAATTAGCTTCTTTGGGTTTTTTGGTAATTATCTGTTTAATCAGAAAACAGGTGTTGCAATTCGGTATGTTTTATCCACAGTTTTTCAACATTTCCATTCCAGCTGTTAAAATTCGTTGAAAGACATCAGTTCAAAAAGGTTATTCATTAATAATTAGGCTGTTTCTTATTCATTACTAAAGAGAATATTCCTGAAATGTGAACTTGAAATCATGAGTATACTGATGCTCTCTGTGGGATTTCAGCCTCTATTAATCTGTTTAATAACAGGAAACATTAATGTTGGGCTAAAAGTGCTACTGTTGGCTTCAGCAAGAACAGTGCTTGATCACTGAGTAGTAACTAATAACATATATATATCTAGTCCATGGTCTCTACTGAATTCTGTTGATCAGGTTGCAGTATGAATATTGGTTTAGTCGTAGATATACAATACCGGGAGTATGAAGTAACAAAAGAATAAGGTCAAGAAAAGTTTCTTATTGACTCCCTCCGAACCGAATAACATTGATAAAGGTAGTGTAGGCAATTTCGTATAATGCAAACTAGTAGTCACATTGCAATGTGATTGATATAATCAGATCAACTATGCGAGTACTAAGCAAACTTGGCATTCGTTACTATTCAGTGACCAATGAATGCGAAATTGTTATTTTAATCAATCCTGAAAATAATAAATATATTTTATTGGTAGCTTATTAAAATTCAAGTTTATTTAGTAAAGTTGTTGCGCCACTATATAGCAAAAGATGGAGCGTATTTAAGCTGATGTTCATTAGTAGGTGGGCAGAAGTATCATGACAATGGGAAGGAAGCAAAAACAATGTAACTCACTACATTTCCAATCATGTTACTGGGTACATAAAAATATATATAATTAGAAGGAATAAAGAGAAAACAGAGAGTATAAGACAACAGAGAAACATCTCAAAATATGTGCATGGCAGGGTTTCAGCATAATTTGGCATAGTGTAAGACGTTCGTCAAATAGGGTTGGATAAATATATACTTATATAATCCTAGAGGTAACAACATAAATTCACTTAAGCGCAAATTTGTTATTCTAGAACTTTAAATATATATCAAGCTTTTCATAGATGTAACTAACTAACAAACAAGGAAAACAAAAGAAATATGGTAGTCTTTCATTTGAAAAAAAAATCCCCATAGTAACATACATAACCTGTTGTTAGCAACGGGACAATATATCCATTCAATCCATAAAGTACATTACTTTAGTGTTATTGTTATTATTGTCATTCATTTATTGTGGCAGAATTTTCACTATCTTTTAGTCATTTACTTACATTTGGCATGAATTCTATATCTCTATTGTATTGTCTGCAACAAGTTTAATATTGAAAATTATTATTATTATCATTGTTGCTATGATCATTGCCGTTATGTGTTCTCCAGCTACTTTACTTCGTATGTATGTAGGTAACTAAATATATCCTTTTTTTCTGATTGTTCCTAGAGATATATTTAAACATTTGGTTGCACTTTATACTCTTATTACGTAAATTCTCAATATAGTGAATGGAAAATAAGCGAGCAACTCAATTTACTACTGTTTTCTACCTTAAAGTCGAAAAAAATCACTAATTATCTTCTTATGTTTCAATATCTTTTTATTAGTAGTGTATACGTTTATGACAAAAATATCTGGCGAGATTGAGGGAGAGATGAAAGAGTGGAATTAAAATATTGCCTATCAATATATTAAACATAACACAGAACAGACAGTAATGAAATGCATCAATAAGAATACAGTTAGTGTGTTACAATATTTCGACGTAAACAAAGCACCAGTGTGCATTTATGACAAGAAGTGTTTACATAAAATCAATATTGCATCAGATTCGATTTTTGTATTTCATAATGTAGAAACTTCATTATACTGTCAGCAATATAAATTAAGAACATACTAATTGAAAGCTGGACGGATCTTAGTGTTCTGTTTGAAAATAGTATACATGATTGTAGATTGATGTTAAAACAATGGCTACGATTTTTAGTTTAGGAGGGTGGTTTCAATGAAATTTCAGTTCGTTCGTTAGTTGGTTGCAGTTTGAAACTAACAGCGTTTATGTAGACAGAATCATCAGAGTATACTTCTAATAGAAGTAAACGGTTAGAATCTCTCCATAATTGACAAGTAAATTTTTCTATTGATGATAATGTTTCTGTTATGTGGATTTTTATTCTGACTATTCTATCCTCAGGCCTGACTTCTAATTTTGTAGATGCTTATGATTAGTTTAGTTGGTTGACAAATTTGACTGATTAATGCAAACTTGTTAACTACTGACTTATCTTAGTGTTCCGGTATTTGTTTTATTCATCCTGTTCATGATTTTAACATTTTCAGAAATATTGTCTTATAAGATAATGAAATTTCTACTATTAAGGAGAATGTAATGATTATCACCAATTCATTAAGGTGGAAATTCTGCAATCAGACGCATTCCCAATAGTGATGATGGTTAAGCATACGCCGTGAGATCAAACGTGTTCATAGTGCATAACTGTGAATTAATTTAGTCATTTTAAATGAAGACTATACTCAGTTACTTAACACGCTTTCACTAAATAAATGGTAATATGATTGATAGTGGTCGGTATGACGTAATAAGTTAACATCGAAATTGTTACGGATAACCTTAATCTGATTTCACGATTAAGGGTGTAAACAGTTGGCGACAATTGATTTTAAGAGCATCTTGATTCAAGTAGAGGTGGATTTTTTTTCGTAATTTAAAGCATACAAGATGTTTGATTCGTAAAGTTCCATTTATTGTAACCTTCAGCAACTGGTTCATCCCATGATAAAGATTAATTTTCACAATGTTCACCAAGTTTAAATAATATTTAAGGTTTCTTCAAAGGAAGCTCAAGCGATGTCATCTGTCACTGAACTTAAAGACGCTCACTTTGTTCTATTTAGGACTTATCAACTGAGCATACTTGAACATGCATGTGAATGTTCATACGTAACTTAAATTAAATATCCAGTACCTTAAACTCTATTATATTATTTAATAAACTACTGAAACCATTGAATTGGTTAGGGTTAGGTATAGGCATCAGTAAAGGTTTGTAATTTTTGTTTATATTTAAAAATGCTATTGACCAACATCTTTTAGCATATGTAAGTCTTGAAAGAATTGACGCAATGTTGCTATTTGGGTAATTTGATTCTAGATTTATTCTTTCTAACTATCAAGTTTATACCTGACTTGTTGTATGCACTTGCCTTAAATGTGTAATTGTCACTTGACAACATAAGTAAATCACAATAAAATAATTATAATACATTTGGAATATCTTAATGAGTAGAAACTGAAATCTCTTTAACTTGTGGTGAAGGGGGGAATTGTATAAGTTCAGAAAAATCACAGAGACATTTTTTGAATCATGGGAATTAAATGAACTCGAACGTAGAATAGACATCAACATAGACCTAACCTGTCAACCAATGCTTAAATGATCAACCAACTGTACGGTTATAGATCAGCTGAACGAAACGATCAACGTCAATACATGATAAATGTTGGTAATAAAACCCATGATGACATTCAACTACAAGTAGAGATATTAAGTTGCATTAATTTAATTCTTGTGGAATAAATAAAATCCATTTTCTACAAGAAGTAGGCAAGACGGTGAAAGCTCATTCAACTCAAAGTATCCAACATCAATAACTTATATATATATATATATATATATATATATATATATATATATATATATTAACTGACATTGAAAGGCCACTATGAACTAATTGTTATGTAATTTATTTTAGTGGTTAACCAGTTTAAAATATTAAATGGTATTCGGTTTTATATTCTCTGTTAATTATTTATTAACTGTGATAAAATTATTGATTTTTTTACATGACATGACCAGTTTGGTACATTAGGAAAAAAACTCTGTTTAAATGATGAAGGACTTTTGAACTAATGAACTGAGAGTTCAGTGCTTCAGCCAATACGTTATGATCAATCACTATCATTGATGGAATCATTATTATCTATTCAATTGTTTATTTCATTTCTAACTTCATTCATTATTGTTTTTATTCAGTTAAATGGATATTATTTATATTGAAGTAGATAGTATCTTATTACTAATGACATAAGTACCTGTCATTCTTAACAGTGTACTAGTTTACTTCTGTATTGTTAAACTACTTTATATCCGTTGTTTGCATTTATCTAAGTGATATTAATAAACTGTTTAATTGATACATTCAGATTAACAGCATTACACTATTACTAGTATCATAAATACTTGAATTGCTTACATTTCTAATACTGTTATAGAATGCAAGTTAAATGACAAGCGTATATAAAAAATAAGCACTGCAAACTGAAACAACAGCTGATGTAACTTGTAACTTTTCCAATCTACTTCTTTCTATCTCTATTCATCTCATTCTCTTTTTTCTCTACATAATATTTTACAATGCATGTATAAATCGGTGAGTTAGCTATCCTCAGTCCATTATAAATTATTACATATGTCAATCAATATTACTTTCCATTGTTGACTAGGTGTCTATGTAAACATAAAGTGTATACTATTAAGAATATGTGTTCGTTACAATAATAATCACTTTTGTTTGTTTGTATGGTTGGTACATACAATAACAACAGTACCTAATTTCCACATCAGATTAGAATGCAATTTTTGTATTGGCAAAAAGAAAGATTGATGTTTGTTGATAGCTTTACTGGTGGAATAATGTCTACCCATAGATAACTTTGCAATTAGAAGTACAATGATATATTATCCTGGTGATTAAAAACTACTTTTATTGATGCATAGTTTTCCTTTTTTCTTTGGGATTGGGTGAAGTGAGGATAGTGAATGGATTCTAATGATCAATAAAACAGGAAGTTAACCGAAAACATGTGATAGTCTGGGCTCATTAACTTAGTGAATAATCCGTTGAATGTATGAGGGGATAGAAAGTGAATTTGAATCCTATTGTGTGATTAATAATCTAGGCTATCGTTCCATCCATTTGACAGGTTCCTAATAAGGATAGAGTGTAAGCCTTGAATTCCACTAGTATCCACATAATAAATATACGAAAAATTATGTTTTACTTTAGTTATTACCATTTTCATTCTTAAGGTTGCAAAATTTGACTCCAATTATAGTTCAAACATGCTAACGTTTTCTGATTATGTAATCGACATTTTCTATCATTCAAATGAAATTCTTTTCAAACCAGCAATACAACCAATACAAAACGAAACAGAATCAGTTCAGTCGATTGTTATCTAAACAAATAGAAAGATAAGTTTTTGATAAAATGTCAGTTTAAGTGATTCGGCTATCGGAAAACAAGAATGTAAATAATAGCTACTTAATCTTAGTATGAAACTCCTGTGGGGTGACCTACAAAAAAATACAAGCTTCAAAATACGGACTTGGCATCGAATAGCTTTTATTGTTAAATTGACTTACTTTCACTATTACACTTACTGCTGCCGGTTGGTAAATGCTTTACATTCGACATGTTTGAACTCTATTAGTTAATTCCTTTGAAAGAAAAACCGGAATCAATTACCAAATTTAGTCATTAATAAGTAAATGATGAACGCTATTGTAAGGTGTTGTGAAGATTGCAGAATTCGCATTTTATCAATCAATGAAAGCTGATAATCACTAAACATCAGTGGCTTCAGGTTTAACTATTTGTCACGAAACCTCAGTGTGATAAGTTCAATTCATGGCTGGAATTTGTTTATATGTTTACAACAGACGTTGCTTATAACATAGGACAGATGATTATGTCTTCATTGATTGTTTAATTAGTGATATAGGAACTTAGTATTAAAAGATTTCAACAACATCAATTAATAGCAACATTGATTTTATTGACTGAACTTGTGAAATGTACATTTCTTATAATTGCTAATCAAAACTGTGTGATATTCATTTCTGCTTATCATAAAATGTATACTCATTATTATTCTTTGTTTTCTATACTTAGCAGTTACGTAAGCTTACTGACTTGGATTACGTTAGTTATTTCCGAATGAAATGAATATGTATGTGTGCGTGTGTGTTATTTTTATTACAGTACTGAAAGACGAAAAAATTACTCGTTGACAACATGATTTATGATGTATTTTTTATCAGTGATTATTTAATTTTTCGACTGTTTCCCAGTAAAAAATTTACATTCACTTCCTTTTTCTGTTTCTTAACTTTGTCTATTTTATTATCTTCTTTGTTTCACTATTCTATCCCCCCTCCTGTCTAAACTACACAGTCAATGAAATGTCTTTTTTCTATTATGATGAAAAATTAATGAATTTTTAGGTTAAAGAAAAATATTTTTGATGGAATTATTCCGCTTAAATAACTATTGAAGCCATGGATTTATTGCTAACATTTGATAAGTTTCACATGTATTCATGGGATTTTAATAAGATCACTTATCCATCTATAGGATTCAGTGATGGCCAAGTTTATTTGTGTAATGATTAACGTTTTAAATTTGTAAAGAGTTAAAACTCAACTTCTCACTTTAAAAGTAACGCAATCACTATGATGCCTTAATGTTAAATGTAAAATCTTTATTTGGGTTTCATCTACTCACTAATTAGTAGTCCCAAATCTATGACAGAAATATTTGTCTAGAGCTTCTTCTTAAAACGTCATGATGGTGTAGAAAATTATCTTCCAAATGAAATGTTACATGTTCACTTGTTTTTGTAACTGACCGATAGTATTAAAAATTGAACAAAATTTATCTGTTTACAATAATAACCTAAAAACCTATTGTACAGTATATCTATCGTATAATCATCAAAGTGTATGATCAATGCTACTCAATAGTCAAAAATGCTAAACACTGAAGAATTTTTATTAGTTGTTCAGTGATTAGTTACTGATATCGTATTTATTTCACCCTTAAATAGGCGTTCGCTGAAAAGTTTGAAGTTCGTGAGCTCGATATTACTAATGGATAGTAAAAGCGTACTCTCGAATTGTCCCATACTAGAATAAAACAGTTGCCCTGATTAGCTTCCTGGTCTTCAATAGTTTTCTAGCTCAGACTAATCCATGATATCAAATTCAAGTTCAACAATCTTCAGAACTCCCAATTATGATTCGTAAGTTTGAGGTAATTGTATTCTCAAAGTGACACTATATAGCAAATCATTAAAAGACAGAGGATATTACACAACTGTTTGATTTAGGTGTGGAGACTGTGAGAAGTGTAGACTAAGAGTTTTATTATGAGATGAACACAAGAACTCCAGGTCTTGTGATAAATGCCTTATCTGTCACATCAATGAGTTATCATCTAGTGGTTCATATTTCTAACTTTGCTCAATACACGATATTGTGTAAATCTTATCATCACCATCATCAATCACAGCAATGTCGTCATCACCATCATCCAAATTAACATCTGTATCATCATCTTCATCGACTGCCATAAGTAAATGTGCTAGAAAGCTATCGCTGTAAGTATTTTGATAACAATTATATATAATCCAACGTCATTTATTTTACAGTTTGCGACAGTTAATAAATAATGTATAGTTGATGTATTGAAGTACTATAGTCAAATTATTGTTTATATTGCGTAAATTAATTAATTAAGATCATTGATGAAATATTTAGAAGATACTACGGTTTTTCTTATGAACTTCATAATGAAGTTGACTGAGTGACGCCTATACTCTATTCAAAGGAAATTGACATTTATGTATGCTCTATGACGACATATCCTTTTTATAGATTTTAGCGTAAATTCATATACATTGTCTTCATTTATTAACTTGTAACGAATCGTACAGTAGAACATGACGATTAATTGCATTTCATCGTTTTTCTTCAGTTACAAATAACTTAGAATTTATGAAATTTAACTTTATGAAATGAAGTTTAACATACTTTCAGATGTGAAGACAGTCGGAATTTAGAATACATCAACATGGTAAACAATGAAATTTTGAATTGAATGTTGGAAGTATGCATATAAGATGATAAAAAAAAAGGTTCCATAATAGCAATTAGAATACTTGTTAGTGTTTGAGTGATTTCCAAATGATTTAATAGAAAGCGGTTAACGACAATTGTGAATAATGTGAATTAAATTCAGTCATTTAAAGTAAAATTAAAAGGTATGCTATGATGGTAGGGTTTAATGAAATAGACTTAAGTAACAGAAAAAGTCCATTATTTCATTAAGTAAGAAATAAAGACTATTCAGTTTAGAAAAGTTTCTTTAAGACGATTTAAATTACTTTAGCTGTATAATTGTATATATAGTCATTTTTATGAGTAATTTGTCTATTATGAAAAATGGCAATGGATTACGTAATGAATTGTTTAGAAATTTCAAGTATCCAAAGAATAATACAGATATTACGTAATTGTACAAATGATGAGGAACTGTTCTAAAATGAATGAACCTGAAACTTTATTATTTAATAGATCATCAATTATGAATTTTTATTTAGGAGGTAACAAGTGCAATCTATGACTCACGTTTCTCCATACTCGGCACTTGTCAGCTTAATGTACTTGTATCTCAGTGTTGATGCTCATACCGGGACTGGAACTCAGACAACAAATGGGATGTACTGTCAATGAGAACAATCTTTAGACTGTCTAGTCAAAAGAAATTTGAGTGAATCTCTTAATCTGAGTGCTTACCATAAACCTATACACTCAAATCTATATATCGATTTCAATTCAGCACATCCATTCAGTGTAAAAATACCCCTCGCTCTAAACGTATTCAGATGAGCCAACAAATTCATTACATCGGAAGATGATAAGCGAACTGAATACAAAACATAATTTGCATCTGTTTTAATAATTTTCCAATGAATATCATTACCAATATACAAAAATGAAATGACCTATTATTGACCAACAATAAATCACCTAAAATGTCATGGACTGATACCGTCTTTCTGTCTTATAGTCATGACTTAGAAGAATTGCAGTGAATTCTAAAACAATATGAGATTCAAGCTTTCGACAAAACTGCTAGCACTTTTAGAGATACATTAGTTGAAACAAAAAACAAGATCCCTATCACCTCCATACAGGTTAGGTTGTGTTGATTGGGATACTTTCTATATTGGAGAGTCTTTTCGAGAAATGTTAACCGGTGCCAAAGAACATGAAAGCTACACTAAACAACCTCCTAATAATCCTGAACTAGAAAAGTTACGAATCAAATCAGCAATAATAGTGCATGCTGTCTATCCAAACCATAAAATCGATAGTAAAAATATTCAAACTATCCAAATAGGTTTTTCCAATTATAAAGAAAGACAATTAGCTGAAGCGCTTTATATATTGTTAAATCCATTTGTACTTAACAAAAAGGAAGGCTGTACAATTCATCCAACATGAACTTTCTATCCAAGTAACTATAATTAAAGTACATCAGATTTCATTCATGTAAACGTACAAAGAATTTTATCCTCATTTCACATATTTTTCACATTCACATCACACTAACTTATACAAGTATGTTTCACTCTAAATCACCTTGACCTAAATGACTCGACATAACACAATGAGACTTGTATTGTGATTTTACCAACTTATTTTGATTTGTTACAGTGCATTATTAAACCCCATGTTCATTTCGGTTAATTATTTATTCTCTGAAGAAGCGATTAACACTAAACCGTGAAACATCAGAAATTTTAATTTCTTTTACAAAGTCATATATGTGACTCATTTTTATAGATAACCTATCCATTGCTCAATTTGTTTAAAGTTATCAAGTCTAACCTTGGTATTGGTATAAATGAACATTAACATGCTTTAAGATAAGTTCTCAGAAGACTTAAGTACATATTAACCGAATTCTATAGTGTTGGTATCACGATTATTTTGATTCATAACTCCGAAAAGAGATAATATTTTTCAGAAATAAATTGTATATATACCCTCTTGAAATAGATGACTACCAATCATCAACAAAACAGCTGTTATGCAGTAAAAGATTATTCTATATCAAAGAGATGTCTCAACTCCTTTTAACCGTAGACTTCCTGATGTATGTTCATAGAATCTAAGATAAGCCCTTCCTTCTATTCTGCCAGTGTTAGTGCTTTTGTAGATACATATAAATTTATACAAACAAATGGGCAAGAAACGAAATTGTCCACTTTTGATTACCTCAGGGACATTGTTTTAAGCATTGTTTTAAGTCTTTTTCTGAATGTCATTACAGCATCGTCACCTTTAAAATCAAAATGAACAAAACCAAGCTTTTATAGACAGTGATTTTGATATATTCACTGATAAGAAAAACTCTAGAGTAATGAATGGTCTCCATGGAAGTTTTGTTGTTATATCTTCTCGACAAATCACTAAGTTCTATTTCAGTTTCTACGGGTTTTTATATTTGAGTAATCGGTTGTATGACTCCTAGGTTAAGTATGTGGTGAAATACATTTTCGTGATTAATTTCTAACGAAAGGTATTGTATAATAAAAGTAATAGTCGATTGCCAGTAAAGCTAGGGTGTATGAATTCACAATTTGTTGTACTTCAAAAACTAAAATAACAGTCACTTATCTACAACAAGAGTCAAATTATGACATTTATGGCGAAGAAAACTTCGGTAATTTGTAAAGAAAGACGTTTAGAGATTTTTATATGAATGGGTGCATTAGTGATCAAATAATGTTGATAAGTGATGACTGGTTGCTAGACCGGTTGATTGACTCGTCTGCATTTAGCGTCAAACGAACTGATATCAAAGACAAAACCACTAAATAACACAATAGGATTTCTTAACTAACAAAGTAACATTTTTATATAGGGAATGGTAACACAATAAGTAATTAAACCATTTCTGTTCACTTGCTTATTATGTTCTGAATGTTTTCACTGGTCAAAAGTAAAGTTGTCTACATCCCTTATTGAGTTTGGTCACACAGTTACTGGCAACCAAAAAGCACTAAACAACTGCATGAAATCAAACTCATGATCATTAGGATACGTTGCCAGCTGTTTATCTTTCAACCAATGACCTAGCATTCCATGGTTAACATTTCCAACTTCCAAATTTTTCATTATCATCATTTGCTTACCATAGTAATGGATATCTTGAACTCGGGATTGTTGAATCCCACTGGTCTCAGTTTTTTGATGGAATTCCGCCAATATGTTTTTGAAGTTACCGTCATTATTATTATTATCAGTATGAGTTCACTCCTTGACAGGGTCATGGATGAGTACTTCTAAGCAATCTTATACTACGACAAAAAACTATCCAATTCTTGCTGGATTTTATTGGTTGTTCATAATTGGCAGTTCGTAATCTTAACTGCAAATTAAAAAGAACTTCAATTCTAGTAACTAATTTCAGGACGTGATTCAAATTCCCTAATAGGAGGACGTGATTAGCAAAATTCAACTTTGCTGGGTGTCAAATACTCATACGAAGATATCAGTTAATGAGGAAATGTGATGTATTATGAAGTGATTAAAGTTAAAAATATCAACCGCTGAATAGCAGCTCAGTGGTCTTGTTCTTGAGCTCGATTTCATAGACTCCTTAACTAAGACGATACAATTACTGATTACTTCCAAAATTTTAATAGTTATCTGTTGGATCAATTGATGATAACGATTTATTTTCATTATTCTTATCAAGTTTTAAAGATAAATTTACTGATGTCAATTTGTAATTCGAGAATATTCACCCCCCCCCACTGCCAATAATTTATTTCGAAAAACTTATAGATAATGAATTTATTTCATCGTAAGTTAACACACTGAAAAAATTGTCATTCATCGATTACCAATGGCCACTATATATCAGGTTACATTATCCAACGTTAAGAAAAAAGGATATAGTCAATACGTATAATGAAAAGAAAAAGTACTTTTCGGTGTTCGGAACCTGAATTATTGTCAAATTCTTGCATGTTAAATGAAGATCAAGAGGAATCATACTTGTTATACACCTATATGTATATATATGCATATATGTAATTCATTAAACTGTTAATATATCTTATTGTCATTTACTTTTTTGCATTGTACTGGATACAAATAATACGTTTAATTGAAACACTATATATGCTATTTGTATCACTCACGAAATGAACTCATAAATTTACAATAGACCTATTTATATCTGTATATGTGTATATATGAATTATGGCATATTATATGAAATTTATGAGTCTGTTTCGTGAGTCCGACAAAATTTTTCTATTTCATAGTTACAACAATTCACCTTCTATGTATTACGTATTGAAACAAACAACTAGTTAATGTCAGTAGGCCATATTGAGAAATACGGTGAACTATATCTACACCATTTTTGTATTAGAAATATTACAGTTTAACTGTAAATTTTTGTAATGGATTAACACTTATTACATGACATTATTCTTTATGCATTTCATTCAACTCAATAAAGGTAATTGTAGTGAAGACTTTGTAGTTTAAGTGGATTGTTATGGTTATCATGGGTTTCTGAAATGAATAGTTTAATTGTAGAGCTTTTTGTTTTTGCTCTTTGTAACCTCTTCAGGGCTCACTTCAAGCAGAAGTAATCATTTCGACTATTCTACGGGTGTTTAGTCGATATATTTGAATAATATTGTTTCAGACTGGTTGTTTATATATTTCTGCTTACCTTTATGGATTCTTTTATTTTCCTTGTCCTTTTTCAGTTGATCAGTGACCGCATAGATCTTTTTGTGTAGGTTTATAGACAACGAATATATCACTGTGTCCACTGAATGGTGTTTCATTTGAATTCCGTGATTTTAGAAATTCTTTGGTATACTTGGAATTTTCTCATTTCAGAATTTTTACATTTCCCCAGTCAAATCGATATCCCTAGATGAAGTGATATGAGTGATTACATGTTATGTCTTTTCATTATTAGTTCGTGTTCACGTATGCGTTGATGAAGAAGTTATCTAGTTTGCCCAGTATAAAACTCCTCTAATTTAGTACATTTAGTCCGTTAGATAATGTCACATCTACTATCCTTTGTTGTTAAGTACTGTGGTTTGGAAAGAATATAACAAAGTGACTGTGTGGGTTTGTGAGCCATGAGTCACAAAATCTTTCAGTGACTTTTGAAACATTTGAATGATCTGGGTTTTGATATTCATTGATAATTTTCTTATGATATTTGGATTTGCCAGACTCTTTTCGACGAAATTACGCCGGTAGCCATTTCTGTAAGACCAACATGAGATTTTTTCAATATTTCGCCTACTGAATGTACAGCTGTGAGTTCCCCTCCTACTTAGATATTACTTGTATGCAAGTTATTTTGTATATTACTGACCTGTTGCTTTAGTATTTTTAAGATTTGATCTGTATTTCCTGTATACTT
Source organism: Schistosoma japonicum (assembly GCA_025215515.1). Taxonomy (NCBI): domain Eukaryota; kingdom Metazoa; phylum Platyhelminthes; class Trematoda; order Strigeidida; family Schistosomatidae; genus Schistosoma; species Schistosoma japonicum. The sequence goes on from CM046068.1 coordinate 4,605,699, forward strand.
GTGCCATCAGTATTCTTGTATTTACTCTACTGGTTGTGATCTTCAAGTATAGAATTTTATTCCCCTTATATTTCTTCTGTAAGTCTAACGCCGTCATATGTTTTATCTACCAAATTATAAGTGTCTACGAATTCATAGATTTTTAGGACAACAGTAACAGGAGTTTGGATTAGAACACTTAGTGTCAGACAAATTTACTTGGAGTAAGCGCCGACGATGTTGTCATGACCGACAACGTGCATTGGTCTCAGTTATCAAAATAGTTCGAGGGGGGTTATCTATACCTACCAATACGACTCAATTCAATAATCAGTGACCTTATGAACCAAAGACAACTTCTTGATTTGAACGCCTTTAATATATTACCAACCTACTCTAACTCTAGCCAAGTAGACTGTATGGAGACGTATGTAACGATCTTTCGGATCCGTAGTTTAACTAGTAAAATTTACCATATTTTCCAAAGGCGACATGTTAAAACACCCGTGATCAAAAAACTTAAATATTTGTTTAATATACTTTAATATACGACAGTGAAAGAAAAACTTTTCTACAGCATTGAATAGCACAAATATTAATGTTTTATAGAGTATATGGTGTGTCGAATTCTTTGTTGAAACTTGACCAAAAGAACCATTAATCAGAAATATTAAACTATAGATTGATTAACAAAATTATTGATCAATAGATGCAAACGACAATTCTAAGTCTAGTTCTATATGTCAGCAGTAACTGAAAAATAATTATTAAGTCTTAGACCATCTTAAAGTAGCCTGTAAACAATATTTGAACAGAAGTATAAGAAAGTTAATCTAAAGTAAGAAGATATTGCAAAAGAAAGTTATATAGTGATAGAATTTCCACCACCATAGTCAGTTTTATAGCATGTTATTCAATATCTCATTCTTTTTCATTCATTACACTGTCAAGATACCAAGAATGAAGTCGTCTAATGATATGTAGGTAGTACTAATTAAATTGTTGTAAATTAAATGAACTATAACAGTAAGATACGTACAGGATGGAAAATAAAACCGGTACTTAGAGAGAATTTTTACAACAGTCTAAAGATATAGACATTACGAACAAACTGTTTTCATATTAAATTGTTAAGATAACTTAGAAAATTCTACTGACATGAGACAATAGATAGAACCGTGAAAGCAGTGAACTTCACTAAATTTACAGTATAATATTCGCATATAATCATCATAGAGCTAAAGTTACAACAGAACCATGATCAAATAGTTTATGCTGATTCATCCAACAGTTAATTTTTACAATCAGCCAGATTAATCAGACTGCACAGCAACATAAATCAAATAACTAAGATTACAGCGGCTAACTGTGTAAAATACTGATGTTCACTTTAGGTAATCTCTGTCAATGTTGTTGCTAGAACAATAATAATCAAATATCTACAACAAGTAAATGATACAAGTGGTGTAAATAGAAATACTGAGAACCATTATGCAAAATTTAATTTAATTTTAACATTTCAGATAACAAATTGATAAATTCATATTGTTAAATATACCTGAGTAAAATTGAGTACTGTGATTATGTTCATGAAAAAAAACTCGTTACTGTTTCGTTTATTTCTTTGAATGGTTGTATTTAAGAATGGCATCTTGTCAAAATGATGGGAATTACTGTTAATAATAATTGAACTGATACAGTATGTGGAGATTACTTTATTGTATTTAATCCACACAATTTAATTTCTAATGGGTACCTGTGAAAATAGAAGGGATCACCGGCAAGGTATTTTGTTTGAATACTGGATTCTTTAGAGGAGAATTGAGTACTTTCAATCCCATCATGCATTAAGGTCCATCAACAATCGCTTAACAATTAGAACCAATTGGCCTGACTGACGTCTAATGTTAGGATCTTTACTTCAATCATTTTCTGATATAACCTGACAATTATCTAATGCCATTAGAGATTACTTTCTGATTTCTGAATTGTCTGAATCTCACCAGTCACGATTTCCCGTCATTACTTCAAAAAAATTCCTGTATTTATTTGTCAGTAATTACATTATTTAGGAAGTTGGTTGAATGTAGAATTTTACACTTGTTTTTCGGTACGTTGATGTTAAATCATTCGTTTACAACTAGGCAGCGGGATTAAAAATAGAGAGTACAGTAGATCGACAAAAGTATCCTAGAAGCAGTAAAGTGAGTGACCAGAGTTTGGCGTTACAAGATGAAGTTAAATGACCTCCCTGATCGACAACAGGGTTCAAACATTTAGAATCCTTGTTATTTTTCTAGTAGAGTAAGAAGTAACTGTTGGCGTGAACACAGTGCTGTTTTGGAAAAGATGAGGTTTCCATTATGACATATAAATAAAGAAAGTGAGTCTGTCTAACGAATATATTAAGGCAAACTGTTTCAGACTCATATAAATTTATTCGTACGGTGATTCATAAAAACGGTAGATTTAGAATGAGAATTTTCGATTTTGAAGCTAAGTTAAAAAGGCTAATATATGTCGGATCTCTAAACTAAATTGCAATAGACAATGTAAAATGTGATTCATTCAGCATCGAATAAAAGTAAATTTGATTTTATTTTAGATATTAACTTCATATAGGATCTAGTTCTAACTTCGACCACCTTCTCTGTAATCTAACGTACAATCACTGTGAAGAATACAAATTATAAAGGGTTGATGGACAGATTCCTCTCTAAGTGTATTCTTAATGAAAACGCGAGTGCAAATGAAAATACAGTATTCTAGTAGCGATCAGAAACATACTTTGTAAACTAGAATACAAGAATCATTGTTATGAAAGTTACTTAGTATGCAACCTAAAAGTCAATGTGGCTTAGATGTTTGCAGATTAACTGGCACTATGTATGATATTGCAAGAATTTTTCAGTTGCAAGTCAACCATCAAACACAATCTTAGTAATTTATAATCGTTGATTGACAGGTATTATTTAAGTTGGATTGTGATTGGCAAGTGGAATCCGCGACCTACGTCCCGTCCTATTTGACAGATCGACATTAAGGTGGGATTTTCCATAACATGATCAATCAATGAACAAGTAAATGAATGCTTGTTACCACTCATGGAGTATAAGCTTTCGACGTTCATCCTTCAACAAACTCTATCCTCACCTCGCTTTTTCAGTTCTTCCCAAGTCCTAATCATTTTTTTATATATGCCTTCAAATCTCGACGGAATGTGTTCTCTGGTCTTCATCGTTTTCTTCGACTTTAAGGGTTTCAAGTTAGTGCTTGCCTTGTGATGCAGATTGATGACATCCTCAGTGTGAGTTCTATACACCTACAGCGTTTTAACGTAGTCTTTTCCTCAACAGGTTGACTTTTTCTATGCCGCAGAAGGCTATTAGTGATAGTGTTTGGCCAACGGAATCAAAGTATCTTGAAATAACAACTATTTAGAAATACATATATCTTTTGAATAATGCTTTTCGTAGTTCTCGACGTTTTAGCTCCATTGAATACAACTGTCTTGATGTCTTGAGGAGGAAACATATGCACCACATCAAGATCGTCGATAATATAGAAAAGATTTACGCACACTAAAACATTTACAAGTATCATTTCTATAATCTATAAACAGCAGAAGACATAAAATACTATCTTGTATTACATCACTTATCACGAGTTGAGCATTCAATAGACAGAAAATATTTTAATTATTTGATATTGATAATATCTAGTCAAGTAAGCAAGCAAAGTATCACTTTAATAACAAAACAATTTACATATCTGAAGTTTATGAATAACTATATCAAAACTTTATGTATATCAGTGTACAACACTAAAACCATCTATTGAAGTTTACATTCAATGATGATGAAGTTAAAAATGTTTATATTGACAAATTATACAACAACTAATAGGTCTCATTATTCTTCATTTAAAATCCTTCTCAAAAGACGACAACATTTAGATGATTAGCTTAGTAAATAAAAAAAATCTATTTCGAACTTCTAGAATCATGTGATAAAAACTGTTCAACTTTAATTTTTGACTAACTAATTTTACTATCAAATCAATGATGCTTTCCTACAGATATTTTCATTCTGATTTGATTCACTTTTTTCTTAAATAAAAAAAAGAATCAGTTTCAAGGAATCTATGCTCCTAATTATCTTTACTCGGATTTTTTGTTTGTTTTCTTTTTTCTTTCAAAATAAAAAAATCAAAAAAAGAAAGAAATGAATAAACAATATTTGTGCTTTACTTGATTTGTTTCTTATTTTCTAAATTGTTTTGCTTATCCGTTTTTTTTAATTTTTCTTTCTTAGAAATTATAAAATTTGTTTTTATTAAATGGAGTGAATTTGAAAATTGGACAATTTCAAGTGATTTAATCAATTTAACATAAATAAGTATCTATGTATACATTACAATCAAATAAAGAAGAAGAAGAAGAAACAAGAGAAGTAAGTAGATTTAAATGAAGTTTACTACATGGTGTTCAGTTGGTCATAAATATTCATAAGTTAGTTACTTGGGTGATTGTTTCTAACATCATGATATATATATGTATGTAGGTTTGAGAAAACCCAAGAGTAAAAAATAAATTTGAAGTACTCACGCATCAAAAATACATAAACTGATCTCTGTAATAGATGTAAAATTGTAATAGAAAAAATTTAAATGATAATAATAAAATCCAATTAGCTGAAACCATATGCTTCCAAATTGTTTTTTCTGTATAACCTGCAGAAGATACATAAAACCAGATGATTCACTATTAGTGGTTAACTCTCTGTTGCATAAACTTATCAGATAGTAAAATAATTAAAGCTGATTCATTAAGAACTGGTTGTTTATAGTTGGAAGGATACATTTCAGTTTGTTCAGAGGCTTGGAAATGCCAGTTTATTTGATAAATTCACTGTTTACTATAATCCATTTAGAAGAAGCCATACAATTTATATGTGAACAGACTAATCATCTATTACCAAAATCTATTTTTAAACAACTTTTACTAATATGTACTTAAGTTGTGCAGTTATACTTCAACAACACCTTGGATTGATGTTATGATGAGAGAAATTCGGTGGTTGGTTGGCCGAGTGCCAATCACTAGTGCCTAGTTGGTAATTGTGCGTCTGCCCTATGCCCACTTAGTCCAAAGCCAGAATAGAAAGAATACGAGCCAGTAGATCAACCAGACAGAACCCTATTATACTTCAAGCATTCCCTTATATATTCATAAAATTGGACCGCACAGCAAACTAATTAGGAAATTAATATGAATACAGAACAAAGGAAATAGTGGTAGTGAATAGGAACAACTTGTACACAACTTATTAACTATAGTCCATAATAAGAGACAATGTAATATGTAATGTTTTGTTAAACGGGAGGATAGGGTAAGAAAAACGTAATTATAATAGAAACAAAATGTTTACATTAAACACAGAATAAAGTGTTCCTAAAATATAGTTCTGAAAGTTTGTTGCACTTCTTTGTGGTCTGGCATAACAATTGGCAAATAGATAAAGTTTTTATTGGGAACCTACTGAGTCCGTTCTTGGCAAATAGCTTTTGTAGATGATTCATTTCAGAGATTCCTTCATCAAAAGGAGACTTAGAATGGATTTTGTTTAAATTTTTAATAGCTTCTGTCCGAAAAGTTACAAAAATTTATTGGCTAAGATGCCATTCATTCGTGTCCAGCGATTGTGCACAGAAGACAGAATTAAGGAGTGATTGATGATACTGGAAGGTTGTGTGCACGATATTGCTTATCTGCAAATGTTCATACCTAAGTTTGTGAAGACTAAAACAGTGGAAGCTAACTATCACACGGTCGACAAAAAATTCGAGTATAAGAAAAATGAAATAAGCGGATTCACTGATCACAGACAGATTAAAGGCCGTATTGAAGCGAACTTATCCACTTGCTAGATTAATATCTGTCTATCAAACTAATTGTTCTTTATAACAGACATGTGGATTAATTTTTGATTTATGTTGCCATTAATTATGTAAGCAAATACAAATGTATGTACCAAATTACATAAATCGAGAGGACGGAAATGAGAGTCAGTGTCCGCATTTCTTAACATATACTACGAAAGTTACGTTCAAAGGAACAGCTCATTTATACCAGTACAATTGATTGCCATATGAGTAGATATACTATCAATGTCTCAATAACTTGCAAAATAATCAATAAACAAGTAAATCCAAATCTTTTAAACTTTTCTGAAGCAACCGTCATAAAACAATTTGAATCGAATTTGTATGTGCATAAATAAAGTGTAGTAAAACTTGCTATGTTTCAGTTACTGTAATTTTCCTAAGATTCTGTCACGCAACATTTTCAATTTTAATATTTGATTCTTCATGTCTGAGTCTTACTTAGTTAACCAGTTAACCAGGATCCTATTTATTATTACATAACTTATGCTGCTTATCTTCTTAACTCGGTAACTGTGCTTCCATTAGTTTTATTCTTTAGCTGGCTTACCTAAAAACAACTGTGTTAACGATGTTTTACTTCTTATGTAATTGTTATTTCATAATTGATTTACACCTTCATATCAACTTAAAAATTCTTCAAGTTTTTCTGACGCAAAGTATGTATTAACGTTCGCGTAAATGTATCTTGAACTGGTTAAATTAGAAACAGCAACTATCGGGGGTCGACTGAGTCGTCTAATGGTAGAGCGTTTGCAGAGGGGCTAGAGGATCCTGGGTTCAATCTCTGATGAGGTCAGAGATGCGCACTGCTGGAGAGTTTCCTTCTAGGACGAACAGCCGTCCATACATTCCCGATGGTCAATGTTTGTTTAATTTATAATTATTTATTATATTCCATTGTTTCGATTATAGTGCATTATAATTAATTTTATATTGTATGAAGTTGCTGATAAAAAGACGAGAAATAAAATGAATTTATGCGTTATTCTGATACAACTAGTCATCTTATCTTACTAAAACTAACAAACAGGAGGTATTTCGGGATAAATCTAAATGATTAAAAGTTCAAACTTTAACAATTTCAGTACATCGTCCGAGTAATCTGTTTTGATTAGTGCGAGAACAACCAGATGAGGTGAGTAAAATGAACTCAATTTCATTATCGTTTGGTTCGCACCAGCTGTATACAACTTATAATATTCTAGAATTATAAGTTAAACAACATATAACATAATTATACTAATATAATTTGATTAGAATCTAAATTAGAAACCATTCGACATAATGTGAAAGGAAACTATGTTTAAATGAAATTCAAATGAATGACAAAATATTGCAAAATAGACATGATGTGTACAAGATGGTTCTAGAAGATAGATGATTGTGGTATCAGGAAATTAAAATTTTACTGCCAACTGTCTTTACCGATTCGCTTGTATTTGTGAAGGCAGTTACACTAGTAGAGCTTAAAAAATGACCTACCTTAGATTGGATGAATATTTTCTGAAGTATCTCCGCTTAAAGGGTATGGATTCTTTTAATAACGTCTAGTATCTTAATTACACTGAATATCAGGTAGATATAGTGAAGTCCTTTAAAGTGTTTAATAGACAGTTAACATCCAGTCTTTTAAAATTCACTAAAACTATTGCTATCAATTACTTGAAAGAAACATTCCTTACTCTTTCTTAACTTTGATAACATTTTTGATTTTATTATATCGTTTATCGGAATTGAATGATCTAATTAAATTACTTCTTTCATTTCTAAAATCTAATTCATTTAATTGCATCATTATATTACAATTTAGATTTAGCCTAATTTATCCTGTACTACCCTGTTTTCTATTTATTCACTAATTAATCACTTAATTTCAATTTCTTGACTTCTTGTTACTACATTGGTTGATTTTCTAAAACCATCGTGTACACCTCATGTATATTTTGCAATATTCTGTCAACCATTTGAACTTCATTCTGCAAGTGAAGACAACCAATGTTGCAGCAACCTCAGCATCAGTAGGTCTGAACATACATAAGGGAAAGAGCAAGATCCTCAAATTCAACACTGAGAGCACCTACCCAATTGAACTTGATGGTGAAACTCTGAAAGAAGTGAATACTTTCACTTACCTGAAGAGCATTATCGATGAACTAAGAGGATCCGATGCAGATGTAAAGGCAAGAATAGGCAAAGCAAGGGCAGCATTCCTACAGTTAAAGAAAGTATGGGACTCCAAACAACTGTCTACCAACCTCAAAGTTAGACTCTTCAATTCGAACGTCAAGACAGTTCTTCTACATGGAGCTGAAACGTGGAGAACTACTTCAAATATCCTCTGAAGAGTACTAGTATTTATAAACAACTGTCTTCGCAAGATGCTGAATGTTCATTTGCCGAAAACCATCAACAACAGCCTACTATGGAATAGAACAAACCAACTTCTATCTGGAGAGGAAATCAGGAAACGATGTTGGAAATGGATAGGACATACATTGAGGAAATCATCAGTCTGTATCACGAGACAAGCATTAACTTAGAATCCTGTTGGGAGACGGAAAAGAGGAAGGCCAAAGAACACACTGCGTTGAGAACTGGAAGCAGACATAAAAAGGATAAACAGTAACTGGAGACAGCTGGAAAGGATTGCTGAGGACAGAGTTGAATGGAGAACACTGGTAACGGCCTATGCTCCTCCGAGAGGGGTAACGGGAGTAAGTAAGTAAGTATTTGAACTTTATTTGAGTATAAAACTCATCCACATCATGCTAAATTGATCCCTATATAAATTTCAATCAAATTATATCGGTATAAGTATGTTATATGTTGTTTAAATTATAATTCTAGAATATTATAAGTTGCATACAGTTGATGTAAGTTAAACGAAAATAGAATTTAATTCATTTCATTCAACTCGTTTAGTTGTTCTTGTTGTTTTAAGTTAGCAAAAGAAACGAAATGTATAATCTAGTTCAATTATTATTCAACGTTAATACAATTAAAGATAAATAAGTTACCAAACAATTTTGGACAGTGTTTATTAAGAATTCAAGATTAGTGAAGAAATATTTCTTTCCGATTATTTTTTCATCAGAGAGAGAAATCTAGCAAATGCTAAGTAAACAGTGAAGCGATTGTTTGTTCTGATGATTGCTCATAAAATGAACCTAATTTCGTTTTACTGAGCGAAAGCATATATTTATCAAGGTGAATAAGTAAACATGTGTTTACAACGGGATCGAAAATGACCACACCAACATTACAGAAATAACCCTCATTCATCAAATTACGGTTTAAATGTGACAGCTAATGAGGTAATAACATAACATGAGAAAATTCACAGAAATAATAATCGTTGCATCGTAATCGTGTCATTCTTTGCTCTAATTAATCAATAGACAGTTTATGAGATAAAGATAAACTACCTAATTCAACCGCTTCTATGTATATTTACCAGTTAAATTGTATTTGTGTAGCTTGCTATATTAAACATACTGCTATACCTTATTTCTAAACATTGTTTTACATGGTTGACAAAATAACAAAAAAAAGAGTATAAGAAACTCAATTATCGAATACTCAGTCTAAACTGGTTATCGAGTTTAAACAATGCACACATTCTTAGTCATCAACAGAATTTTAAACAACTTGTCTTATGGCATCAAAATACATCATGTACACACAGGAGCAGCCACAGGGATAAACTTAAAGAAATAAACTCTGCATACAAAACAAAGTTTCATAATCGTTTTAATTTTTCTTGACTGTCTACATAACTTCAAAACTATTCCTAGTTCACTCAACAAATTTTCAACTCTAACCTTATTTTTATGTGATCTCAGATCTTTTTCTATTACTAAATCTATCATTTAAACAATCTATTTCAGTAATTTGATTTTCAAATTTTATTTCTATTGTTTCATCAATTATTTTATAAACAACGCCAATATTCATCATCAGCTTATCAATCAATCTTGACAATAAAAAAATCATATTTCAATCTATTTTATTATTACACAACGTGCTACGATACTAAACTAATGATGTATTTCCCTACTAATTTTGTATTTTATGTATTACATGGGTTGAAGTTAAAGGTTGAACCCTTCAAAAGGAAGAACTAACAAGTTTTTATAAAATTAACTGTAGTATTACGTATATGAGTTAAACATCAATTAAATTTAAAAGTAAAAGAGAGTAAACTGTATTTGAAGTATCATTTAAGTTGGATTGTGATTGGCAAGTAGAATCCAAGGCGCGCGTTTCGTCTTATTTAGGACTCATCGGGTGGATGTACCTGCATTCCAATGTTGATGTTCACAGTGGGATTCGAACTCAGTCCATTTCGTGCAAAACGCCACTGCGTTCACCACTAGACTATTTAGTCAAGACAATCTGCTCAGGATGTACATGTAGTAATAGTGACTGATCAGCTTCAGTCTATAACAAATCAATGGAAATATACAAATTCATCCTACTGTATTTGAAGTACTTTAATAAAATTTTAAAAGATATCAGTGGTACTAATTTTTAATCAACAATAGCATTACAATTGTTAGGAACACGAGATGAAATCAACTTCTGTGGAACCAGCAGTTTTTCGGAAGATTAACGATTAACCTTGTATATATATGTATATATATATGAATGAAAATTTAAATAGAAAGGATGGAGTACAGTTAACTACACCTGGTTTTTAATGGTGCCCTGTCAACATCCATCTGTTATATATTCAATCAACTAAATATATAAATGTGTCCTTAATCTCTACACTAATATATGCTGGCAATGTCATAGATGTCAACAATGACAGACAAGTTGGAAGTAAGAGACTTATCACCAGTAGAGTTGACAGATCGTGCCACTGCATAGCAAACTGATTAGAAGGGAAACTTTACTTTTGGACACCGACCTATTGGGGCTGTTGGTTAGGATTTCTTCGTAAGACCCAAAGGTTTCGATTGGATTACATAGAGGAGTCAAGGGTACTCACTTTTGTAGAACCACATACTAAAACAAGCCAGCTGTCCAGTTGTCTCCAGCTGACGCCAACTGATGATAAATGCAAACAACAGATTAGACGTCCAGTCAATTTAGCTCATGCTACTATCATGTAAGTATCACAAAACATATGTATTCAATTATTTTTGGTCAATACAATAAAAGTTTTATCCAAATATAATGTTGGCTACATTGCATTTTTTCATCTGAATGGTTTAGATGTAATAGCACTTTAACTGTCACTCTGGTTGACTTCATGAGTTCAAATTTTGATAACAGTGAATTATACTGGTTTCGCCACAGGTGATTAAAGTTTCATTCTGTTGACTTTGAATTTGGTTGGTTGATGCAAACACTTTACACATTTGATTTGCTTCTCGTTTGACCTGATTCTTAACAATATAGTTGTCTATGACTATTTTAATTGTTTGATAAAATGGATCAATTTCAGTGTTTATCGATAGCTGACTGACTTGTGTATTAGTCTTCTAAATATTCTTCTGCTTCCTTTGTATTCCTTCTGTTCAAAATTACAAAGCTGCCACAGTCAGAGGTGTATCTATAATTACCTACATGTATTGACATTATAGTAGATATTACCATGGTGTTTCAAAGCTAAATAACAGAGACAATGGCATCAGCTGTTTTGTCCATTAAAATGCTTTTCACAATTAGAACAATCTGTTATACAGACAATGTTTGGTTTGTCTTTTGTTATTTTGATTTTTGATTTGTATGGAATTAATTGCATAAATTTATTAGCTTGTGAGGGATATTTGCCTTTAATGGCCTCAATATGTTGATCGCAACTAATAATATGTCATTTATATGTGAGAAAATAATTCGTTTGTTGATTTCTACGCTTGATTATGAGCTTGTTAATGAATACGAGGATGTTTTTAGATAAATTGGCCTGGATACTCGTTCTTTAAAACAAAAACAGTTATTGGGAGTTTTCCTTTCGTTTTTAGTGTGATGAGTGAACTTCTAGATTTTTAAGTCTAATCGTAATTGGGTTGCATCTAGTCTACTACCGATGTGAAATCTATTAGTCCAAATGTATATTTTTGGTTAGTTGTCAATATCACTGTACAATCATTCATTTTGTATGTGATTTAGTTATCCTTAGTTGGTCTAGGTCTCGTGTTTTTCAGCGTCTGTCAGCAACGCATACCTTTCACCTTGAGAGAAATGATGTTCACTGTATTGGATTCAGTTCAGTAACTACTAATGATAAATAAGAACACAACAAAAAAGTCAAAGCTCATTTAGTTAATTATTAATTAAGGGAACTAGACTGAACCTGCAAGCAAAGGGTACAACGAAGTAGGGAAATAATAAAACGGGTGTCAAAAATTCTCATTATGTAATGAAATAGAGTTCAAATTACCAAATCACAGAAAAGCTAACAAGTATTTCCTTTTGATGAGATAAACTACATTTAAGATACAGAATAGCTTTAGTAGACTTTAAAGTGTTCTGTTACGATAGTTTATCAATAACCTCAAAAAATTTTATAGCTGTAACCTGATGTCTTGTGTCCGAGAGACAGAACACTGAAGGCTTGCTTGAACATTTTGAAAAATATATATGTTGTCAGTTTTACTTCATTACTGTAACCATAGATGTTTAGACAATAGATTAGTTATAGACGGAGTTACTGGCATTATGAACGAGGTGCTTGTCATTCCTTATGTGAGTTACTGAGTATGCTGTTTTGCACAGGATTAATGGGTGGGCAATACGGTATATTGTATTTACTACAGTGTTAGTCCGTCTGACTGCTGTCATAACGAAATCACACTAAAAGATGAGGTGAATAAAAATAGATTACTTTAACTTGTCATCGTTTTTTCAATACTATTCAATGAAATTTTGCGAGTATCAGCTATTACTCAGATGATTAGCGAAGCTTGTACATATCCTTCCTTCTCTGTGTTTCATTGAGTGTTTTCTGGGAATCGATTAAATAAAAGTATTTGCATACATTTATCATGCCATATACGAAATACTTAATTAGAACAGCGACAGAGATAAACGATAAATGAAATCTTAATGATTGACTTCCCGTCCAAAGTTTTAAAGAGAACTGAGAAATTTCCAAGTCTTCTTCAGTATGAAAGTATATAATACATGTTCCATTTGAGCCCATTAATTTGTTTATGAAGATAATATTGAATAATTCCAGTAAAACAACTTATACGGAATTAATTAAGTGCTCTTGAATTGAGCTATAGATAATTTTACATTCTTCTTTTTTAAAGCTACATTAGATAATTTCTCAGTTGCGTTTTTCAAAATGTTATATTAAAGTTATAGTATTCAACAAAGAATTAATTTTTTGGAGTATGAAAACGAAGCAAGTGTAATTTTGGCACTCATTAATTAAATCATTCACTTATGCAATGTTTACAGAAAGATTATGTGTTAGATAATTTCTCAACTTAATCTTTACATTATTAAGCTATTTACAAGCTCTAAACATAACAACTTCAAGTTGTATTCTCTTGTGTTTAAGTAGTTTTACTACAGTTTATAATTATGTCATTGAAATAATAATATAAATTGTACATAGGCAATTGACATGTATCAAACGGAACAAAACTGCATTACGGTTAAACTATTCAAACAATTATTGTATCTTCTTTTAATTAAATTAAGGGAACCATGTGTGTGTGTGTGTATTATAACTTAATTGTTTATCTAATTTCTTTCAGATTAATATACAATAACTTGTATTAGATTTATGTTTTGGAAAACAAATTTAATTTCTTTTTTAAACATCTGTTACAATTTGTGCTAGAAGTTTACTATGATTTTACATTAAATTAACTATAACATATGGTAATACATTGTTAGTAGTATCTAACTAGTAGTATATAATACTAACCAATTTAGAGATATTATTGCTTTTACTAGATTTATTCATCCCCTTAAATAAGTATCATACTGTATGTAATCAAATATCTTATTATATCATATAACAATGTATAGTTGAGTATATTTCAGTCATTTCTGCTAACTTATGCCTTTTTTTTGGTTTCCTTTTCTGAACTTTGAAATGTAAAATTTGTTTGTTATGGCGCCAGTCGGTACTGTGTTGACTTTTTTCACTATTTAGACATACAAATCAAGAAAATATGTAGCCTAGAATTCATTGGCATAAAATGAAAATAATAACAAAAATTTGATAGTTTTTTAGTTACTAGACAATAAAAGTAATTTTATTTTATTCGTATGTAGTCGTAACAAGAAAATTGAAGAGAATATTTTATGTGGAAAATATATCTCTGTAAAAAAAGCTGTTGTAAATAACCGTTATAACAATTTGTAACGGTTGATGTATCTTACAAGTTTTCAATGTTTTATTTTTATAATGGTGTATAACCACAAAATAATTGATTCATTATAAAATGAATGTATGAATGGAATAAGAATCATAAATACTTTATGTGATAGACATACACTACTTAAGCCTATGGTCTAGGCAACAACATTTGCTTGTTTTTCAACACAATTTAAAGTGGGTAAGTTAAAGTATATTCGAATTCGAGATAATTCTACTAATCACAGATTATCACTAGGGCTGAAATCTCCCGTCAAAATTATACACTAGAGGACATTTTATGATTGTTATCATCTATCTATTAACAAACATAACTGTTCATATTGTGTCAGGATAACGCACTTTTGATTCAACTTGGTTTGAGGATGTTACAACTCTTTCTACTTATATCGGTTACGTCTACAAAGTTGAAACGAATAACAAGTATCATTTTCAACACAAACATAGATGGATGAGGAATATGCCTTCTGATAAATTCTTGATTAATTTTATACAAGTAACATAATTAATCAATAAATTACGTAAATAACCAATTATCAAGGCTGATATATCATCTTTTATACATCGCAATAAGTGAATTTAAGGTTGCTAACAAAATATTACCATTAGTCAAAGTGGGTATCCTGGAAAGTTTAGAAAATTGTATTTATTAACATATATTACTATAATAATCTAGTTCGGAGTTGTAGAAACTCTGATCACAAAGTCGCCAACCATTCAGTGATGATTCACCTAGTGGGATCTAATTACAATGAAGAGACATTGCGATTAATAGCTGAATAATCTTGATCATCTTCATTTTACAATTCCTTGTCACTCATTATTTCATTTTGTAAATTATGTAATCACCAACCAAACATTTGTATTTACATTGTGACTATACCACTGGACAAGAAATCTTAAGCTGATTAATCTCTCACTAACACTTGACACATAAACTTCATGAAGTAAACATTTCCCACTAGTTACTTAGTCAATAACTATTGTACTGTGCTAATAAACTCATATTCCTATACCTTAATTTGTAAAAGATGTATTTGCCTTAAACTTGGATTAATAATTAAGTAAGAAGAAGCTGGGTGGTCTCTTTTACTTCATGTGGCGATGGTCTTCCAGATAGTCTGACTTGTTTACGAGTGCATTGGCAGGTGAAACTGAAACTACATGTTTAGTTTGAGTTCTTCGAACTGATTATTAAATTTGAAAATTGGTAGCCAAATGAAAAATACGATGGTTATTCCCCCTCCCTTACCAATTCTTCTTTATGATAGGCCGAATAGTTTAATTCCATTTAGTCTGTTTGTCATTTAAAAATTTTAAGATTCCAGGGATTAGTTTAGTTGCTATCCTTTGAACATTTTCCTCCTGCTTATTGTATTAATTTTACAAGAGCTGCTTACCAAGTAATATTCAGATTTTATTGGACAAATATCCATTTTCATAATGTCTATGGATGCATCCGAAGCTCTGAACATTTCTATTTGATCTGTGTCGTCCTTTATATCTTTGTGCCACTAGCTAATAACAAGGCAAATGTTGATGCAAGATTATGTCATTTTCACGTCTGCGTATATATATATATATATATATATATATATATATATATATATATATATATATATATATATATATATATAGGGAGAGAGAACCAAACAACAATTTATTAAAAATAGTAAACTTTATTCATGTGCATTTGTTACTGAAGGAATGGAGAGTCGAACTAACACGATTTTCTGCTTACCAATAAGCTATTTTAGACTGCATTTGTACGTCATACTAAATAGGTTACGAAGAGTTTTCTATTGTCTTATTCACCAACTCCGCCTTCATTATGCATAATTCAACATTTTGTACAAAGTTTGAGAAGAAATTCTAAATAGTAGATGATTTGATGAATATAAAGCATAACGTAGGTTTTTCTTAGTGTTTTCAGTGTCTACTAATTACAATGTATCCAACTCTTTCATTTATTTTTTTCGTTTATTTGGTGCGTGTGCACTTTCATAAAGATTTTGTTTTAAGCAGCTGTTATTACTCACAGTTATCTTGTATAAACTGTTCAGTGTATCACAATTCAATATACCCTGTGAAACAATTATAACAGTAATTAAGACCTGTAGGTAAAATCGAACTCTAATATTAGACATTTATTCAGTAATCAGCCAGTAAAAATAATCAGGATTACACATTCCTACCACAGATACAACAAAGACAGCTAATATGACTGGATAAAAATGCTTCAGTTTCAATCCAGTGGGAAATTATACTGTCGAATAGGTGTTGTATTCATGGTAAGCTCCTTAGAGCCACTTTTTGTCGTCACAATTGTTGTAAAATTACTGTATTCTATCAATATGGTTACCTTCCATAAAATGTATCTTGATGATACTTTTGCTTTGAAAGAAACCATCTAAACCAGACACTCAATTCGAATGAAGTTTATGCAGATGTTAAATTTATAATAAAACATTAAAGAAATAATGCGATCCCATTCCTGGATCTTGGGAAATTTTTGAAGAAACAATCGAATCTGTCAAAGATAAGACATAAAATAGGAACCTAATATAAGTAAACTTTTTTATAGTTTTAGCACTGAAATCTATTAATACGGATTAATAAAAATGCCAGAAAACTATACCTGGCAGATAATATACACTTTCTTGTGAGAAAATAGTTATCCTCATATTAATAGATAATCAGATTATAATTAAAGTCAGTCAAAGACTAACGACAGATTTACAAAGTACAGTAAAATACCAAGTAACCAAATATTCCAAATAAGGTTTATGTGCAATGTATCTTGATGAATTTGAAATCGTTTAGAGTCAACTGTATCAAAAAATAAAAGGAGTAAAATACTGTTCTTTTAAATAACTGGCCAAATAGTTAATGAAGTACATTGAATTGACTTTACAATGGTCTAACGCTTTGTTTAAAAGTTGAAATGAATGAATTCTGAAGAGTATTGTTTAATAGAAATATTTGTAATGTTTACTCGATTTCTATAAACATATTCAAAGGGTTATAAAGGATGTTCAATATTTTTAATATGCCAATTTATTTTAATGAGTTTTCCGAATGTTTTCTATAATAGTAGAACAACCGATACTGCTGTTACTACTACTGCTACTACTTCTATTACTACTACTATTAGTACCACCATGACGTGTACTACTTATAACACAACTATTAGCAACACTTGCTTAAGTAATATTAACAATGCGTATGAAAAATAATAAAAAAAACACGTTAAATGAATAAGATGAAATCGCAACAACAACAACAACACACAAGGGACATTAAGATCTAGAAAGATGATAGAAAATAACTTGTTCCAAAGTGGACATTTACTATTCACTTATATAATAGGCTTTAAGAATTAGTATCAACTTTGTAATCATAATAGTAATAACAATGATTTTTACTATTAGTACCTTTTATTTACATATTCATCGTATTAGTAACCTTTATCTGGTTAAACATGTATCAGGTTACGTATGAAGTTTAGATAAATTGTTTTCATATAAAACAGAAAATAAGAAAAGGATTTGCATTATTTAATTAATCAAAAATGTTGTGTTCTAACGAAATGGTTAAATCAAGGGATTTTCATTGTCATTTTAGACCACAGGGTAATCAAGGCATACTACATTTTAAGTTGAGAGTTTTAGTTATTGTAAAACAATACCCACCATAACACTCAGTTGTTAGCGATATGAGTGATTAATTGCAACAAGTAATGAAACCAGTATAATATAGTCATATCAAACATGAGGTGGATATCCACCAATGACATTGAATAAAGTAACTAAAACTGTCAGCACAGTGGTTCAAGGGTTAAGGGTTCGCTACAAAGCTTGAAAGCCATGGGTTTGATTTCTGGTGGAGACATGGATGTGTAGTGTTAAGGAACACCTAAAAACGAGATAGAGACTTCTCAGTATTCCTTATTTCTTAAGGATTGTTTAAATCAGATTACTTGGTGATGTCGAATCCACTAAACTCCACGATATCCAAACACTTGATGACAAGTGTTAAACCAGTTTGTTGTGAAAGCCTTGTTTGTAATTCATTTGCCAATGTAGGTTTTAATGTCTTTACTTATCCTTACCTTCCTGTTAGTTGTCTGTAGGGATTAGCTTCTAAACATACGTTTGATTAGTGTCTTCTGGTTCACAGATTGCACGTATATAATTGTATCGGATTTAAATACCATACTTTTAAAAAGCTTTTTGCATTCTCCAAAATTTTCCTTTTCTTGACTTTAAACATTTTTGCAATTAAATATATGTAGAATAACAAATGAATAAAACAAAACTATTAGATCAGACTTATCCAACACTTGTGAACTGATTGAATAGCTCACTTCTACAAGAGCTGCAATTCGTAGACATTATTAAAGTATAGTGAACATTGGAAGTTTCTGTAAGAATTATAAATAACTCGATAATGTGTATTTGATTAATTAAGTTAAAACCAGGAAGTTTAACTTCAAATATAAAGACTCATAATTCCACTTGTATATCATAATTCATAATGTGCACACAAGTTACTAAAAAAGAACGCCTGGACTTCAAAAAATATGTTTATGGAAAAGTATTTTATATGTTTAAATTAGATGTTCATTCGATACTCCATTTTTATTATTTGCATATTGTCTTTGTCTTATAGTCTCATTTAAACAATGATGTCACTCACAGCTAATATGAGTCTTATTGCAGTACTGTGTCACAAATACTCTAGTAATATGTCTGTTTTTAATTGTATGTATGTAAAAATTTATGAAACTGTATGAAACACATGATTCAGATACTGAATTCCCTGATCACTGACTTTATGCATTTTCATCTGCCGACTGGAGCTACACAGTATGGGGAAAGGAGAGAGACGACCGGACTTTAAAATATCTGTTAACTGTTGAAGTTCATTGTGTCACTAAACTACCTAAAAAGTTTATGTATCTAGTTGCCGGCCGAGTTTTAGTATCAATAAATGTTCAACTCACTGGCATATAACTAGTGATTCATATCGAGTAATTGTCAGAGTCCTAGTGACAAACCATGACTAATACATTTCAAATAATGTGTGGCATGAATCAGGTATCATTGATGGGAATCGATGATTGTAGCGTAATAATATGTATCGACTAAGTTTGAACATATAAACTATTGGTTGCCCACTCAGTGGTCTGAATATCTCTGATTCGACCTTTGATATAACCATAGATACACAAATCTGATAAGTTTCATACTGCGATGAAACGATTACTCAATACTTCATTACTTTCGGTGATTGCTTAATCTAGGCAATTTTGTAATTGTAATTTCAAAATTGTTTACAAAATAATAAAATCAAATGTTCATTAGTAATGAATAACACAATAAATGAAAAACACAAAATACATTACATAACACAGTACTCATCTTTAGATAAGTTCTCGTTAACGTATCAAGAATTGGGCCATTTTAAAATTACTACTAATACTCAATAAACAGTCCTAATTCAAAAAACAAAATAACACACCTGAATACTGAGCACTATGTTAATTTCAAATATTTTTAGTTTATAAACTTATCATACAGTAGGCAACTAATTTGACAATGTGCCTGGTAATTTTCTTTCTAGCTATTTAACTTTCGTGACAACTAATGGAAGTAGTTCTAATTTTTGAATTTAACAATCTAGACAAATGTGTACATAAGACAAAAAGAATAACACGAAATGATGAGAAGGAAGTGAAAAATAACACAAAAAAAGCGATTACAACGACAACAACAAATTGGGATTAACTATGAAGTAATGAATACAAGCAAAAAATTTATCAAAATTAAGGATAAATTTAATTTTATTTGACGGTTTCAAGTAGAATGATGCCTTATTTTGTTTAAATATGAACATCATTTTGTCAGTTTTAGAAAAATAATTGAATATTTTAATGTGACAAAGAAGATTTACATAACGATGATGAAGATGATTTGGATTATAGTGATAATGATGATAGTAATGATGTTGATAATATTGATTACACTGAGTTCTGTGAGTTAGATGGTTTAGTTATAGAGCTTTAATTGTCAGTTTGCATGACTTCATCAGAACAAACTTCTGTTAGAAATGAGCTAAAAAATTTTCTCTATAAGTGACTAACAACTTGTTTAGTCGACCTCGAATCTGACTGATTGCTGTTGATACTTTTGTCAGTTTTTACATACTTATTTTGATTCCTTCTTGATATAATTTGTAGTAGATGTCTATTATTTTTCTGACTGGTTCATAAGTTGAGCCTATTTCAGTGTGTCTGATGATTACTGTTTGACGTGAGTACTAAGCTTCTAAAATGCACAGGTCATTTATTTGTATACTTTATCCGCAATTACAACTTTTTCCCAGTTAAACGAGTGTTCATAATTGTCTGTATGTAATGATATAGAAGACGAGACATCATGGAGTTCGATTGCTAATTCATGTCCATGTAAGCGGAGAAGAAGAGATTAACAACTTTGTTTGATGTAAAGTTTGTCACAGTTGATGCACTTTATTTTATAGATAGCATTCAGTTCATCCACCTTTATTATCTTGTTCTTTAATTTATATAGAATCGATCGAAGTAAACTTGTTAGCTTGTGTATAATATTTATTCCTAACCTCTTCAGTAGTCTGCCTTGATGATAATTTCATTGACGATAACGATAATGATTACAATGATTCAAATGATGATAATGACGATTGTACTACTTATTTAACAGAGATGAATGAAGCACATTAATTTGTTTATTAACAACATTCGAAAAATTCAAGATAGAATTTTTTTGGAGGGGTAAATAGTTCTATTGGATGTAGTATTTATTTTTCTATAAAAGTAATGAATGGATTAATACCCTAAATATGAATAATTTGTGACATCAGATTTCTCTTTAGTTGCATAGTAAGTTCATTAATGTGAATAAACAAAAGTTTATCGAAAAAAAATGTTTGTTTAAAAAATGAATAACGGAAATTAAACAAAAGTTTCTAGTTCAATTTATATGACAAATTTCAAACTAAATGTTAACATTGATATAAACAATAATATGAATTAAAATTTCAATTGGAAATTGGGTGAATCAACACATCTAGATATCTAATTACATAATAACGATGAATGTTAACTGGGAGTTACAAAAAACTTAGATCTACAGGTTTGTACTCATTGTCTTCAAACAATATTTAAGTGTGTTCAAAAGTAAGTATAAATGATGAAAATGCTTGAGTTAAGCTTCCAAGAGAAATCTGAAAAACGATTGATCATGACCTACTTTTACTGATTGGCCAATCGTTGAATTCCTTAATAATTTTAATGTTTTTGAGTAGTTTCAGGAGTTTCAGGAGGGCATATAAACCCGTAAATACTTTCTTAATCTATACATTGACTATCACTGATATAAATTTTTTCATGCTTTTAACATTTGTCTTTTGATCAAGTTTAGAAATAAGGAACTTTCGGGGGTTTCAAAGTGGAAGCAACGTTAATACTCGTATGTTAAGATAGCTCCACCTGAATCGTTTGTCGAGGTACATGTGTTAAATTATTTACCATACTATAATATCTTTGACATATTTTCCGTCGACATTACTCAAACACAATGTGCAATGAAACGATTTAAACAATTGTTGACAAAATTTAGAGAAACTATGAAGCAGTTTTAAGTCGAAACTCATTGAAGCTATGTAAACTGTGTGATTCCTTTGTCTGAAAATTAAACTGCTGCTAGAATAAACACATCAAAAATGTCGCAGTATTTCTGTGTACAGATTAAGAAATGTTAGTACTGCCATTCTAGTAACTTAAATGAAACTAGACAACGTGAAATTTGAAGACGACCTAGCACTTCAATTCCCCACACATCAGCAAATGCAGAAGACGGAGCCCTCATAGTCACAAATTTAGAAGACAGAAGACAAGCATACAGGAACTTTATTCCAGTAAAATGGAGAGTGAGAGAGTCAGTTATGTACAAGATATTCGTATATTTTTAGTGACTATTCATCAAATTAAAATTGTAAAAACGTCATAGTTACAAGTTGAATATTGTCAAATATGCTCTGTGAGTATAACTCACATTAATGTGATGAAAGTTTATAAATCAAGCTTACAAAAAATCAATACTACTCCTTTCGCATGATTTTATGAGCAATTGTATTTTCGGGGATTATCAGTCCCCAACAAATACAATTTTTTATGGTGATGTTCCTCGCGACCAATAACTTTCGACACGTTAAAATTTATGTCTCCTTAATCTCTTTCCAGTTGTCCTCTATATTGGTACCATCTTCTAGTAGATCGTAAAATGCCTGGAACTTATTGTTCAGAGTTATGTTGAGTTCGTTAGTAATCCGGGAAAATCGCTATGTTAAACTTTTGTAATACTGCTACTCTAGTTGTCTAGTGATTCTTCATCTTCATTTTCACTTTAGCCACCACTAGATGGTGATCTGGAGCTGTGTCATCTCCTCTCCTTATTCTAACGTCTTCCATGGTCCTTCTAAAATTCATGTTGCATATGTGGTCGATTTAAATTTCCGTAATGTAGTCCAGCGGAACCCATGTAATTTTGTGTATACATTAGTTGGAGTATATAGTGTCACATATAATCATTTTTTTGAAAGCATATAGGTTTGTAAACCTCTTACCGGTTTTGTTTCACTCTCCCAGTCCATGCCGTCCATGATGTCTTCATATCCAGTGTTGTCCATTCCAACCTTGGTGTTTAGGTATCCCATCAGAATAATCAGGTTCTCAGATGAGTATTTCTCGATGGTTGACTGCAATCTTGCACAGGACTGGTCTTTGTCATCTTTGTGGCTGTCGTTGGTTGGTGGATATCACTGGATGACACTGATTGTGATACCCTCATACTTTGTCTTGAATGGTGCTTTAATGATTTTGGTTCCATGAGTTTCCCATCTTCTAAGTGCCTTCCATGCTTCTTGGGACAACATTAGTGCTACTCCTTGAGTGCATGAGGCATTTTCTTCTTCGTGTCCGGAGTATAAAAACACTTTTTTGAGGATAATCTTTGCTATCCAGATTGTAGCCAATGAGTTACTCTTATTCCAAATATCTTCATATTGTATCTTTTCATCTCTTCGACAATTTGTATGCTTCTCCCTATCTCCCACATCGTGCGGACATTCCATGTACCAATAATAATTGTCGCTCTGGTTGTCACAAAGGGAATCGGCCTAGTGGCGACCGAAGAAACTCAGCTTTCACTATGATGCGTCATAACAGACCTTCCACCTTCCAGTGGAGAGTTGAACTGCTTATAAAAGTTTTTAATGTTTAGCATTTTTTTAGCAAGGTTGCTTTTAACGGGATGGGGGTGCGGACATCACGTTCAACCCTCCTTCTTTATACAGCCTTGGAGAGGGCAGCAACCCATGGGGGATTCTAGGCGGAGTTTGTTATCCACGAAATGAATAAACTAATTGAATTCAACATCTTCATTGAATATTAAAAGAATTACTCTAAATTTCATTACGCAATTGTCTACTTATAGAATTTGGTTACTAATTAAATTTTACAAAACGTTCATTGACATATGGATATAATTGCAGTATTTTATTCTATTACATAACTTTATTCACTTCCATGTTACATCATGTGAAAGTCAAATAACAACAACAATTTCCAATTAAATCTCCTTCTGTGAATATAATCAAACCTCATCATGATTTCGATGTTGACATATTATTGATTGTAGGCATCATTTGAAGAGAGTTAAATCCAACAGGAAATGAATTATCACTGAATCCTGTCCAGATATTTGTTTTTGTTCTTAAAGAAGAGAATATTTTGATTGCTAATTCATTTTCAAAACAGCACAATTGCTAACATATATGTGTATAGGTTAAACCCATAGCAATTTAAGGAATAACTGTTATTTTTAGTTAGGACGTTATTGTGTCCAGATAGGGAATATTTTGGAATTGGGACACATGAACGGTAACACACTTATCATGAAGGTCGAGTTCAAGAGCAATCTATCTGTTGATATTTTGATGAGAAAATCATACGCGCTATCAAAAAATTTTTTCGCAGCTACCAGGATTACTTTATCTTCAAGTTGACTGCTCTTTACAAATAACTCACTGAACAAATGATCTTATTTGATCGCTTTGATGTACATCTGTCACTGTCTCTGCATGGCAAAATATATATATCTTTTGATGAACATTTTGTCCGAGGGAACTCAAGTATATTATTTCGTTTGTTTATGGAAAGGTAACAGAATGATTATTAGGACTCTTATTGTTGCACATCTTGTCACGATTTGTAATCCAATCGAAGCAGATTCATCTTTTATTATTTTTTACGTGGTTAACTGAAATCTACCAAAGTCAGGAAGTTTTCGCCTTCCATGAGTTGCTGAAGCTAGCGAAGTCAGAAGTATGTATACAAAAGAAAACGCTTTGACCTTTAGTCCTACCAAGGACTTAACCTTCATTTCCTGCATACTGTTCTATTTTGGTTCCACCTTGTATTATTTTATAAAATTCTTACACGCTACCTTTTCACTCTACCTCTCTTTTTGTTAATCATAAAAGAAGACACCTATTTGCTTGTCTTCATTCATGTCTTAGTTACATTTCATTTTTTCATTTGTCTTATTGCATAACCCAAACTCCCACTAACTTATTTCAACCACCTTATCTAATCTGAGATTTCCATACTTTTGTCCATATAACGTAAGTTTGAAGATTCTTCTCCCTTTCAAAAGGACGGTCTAAGTAAGAATAACACAATATACTTTTGATTTTTGTTACTATTTACGATTATTCAAGGTTATCAATTTAACTTTCTCTCTTTTATGCGTCATGTTTGACCAGTTATTATAATATTTTGTCGTCATATATATATATATATATATATATATATATATGATTGTACACTTATTATTTTTGTTACTATGCACAATTATTTATTGTTTTTAACTTAACTTACACATACATACGCATGATTATGTAGCATTGTAAATAAATTCACCTTAAAGGGATTATTATCTCAGAATCAATTACTTATTTTTTGTAGTAATCCACTTAGGATGCAAATATTACAACAATGACTGAATAATTTCAGTCCATGATGAACTATTGGAAACATTCAAAAATACATTCAAATTATAATTTCTTATTCTTTAAAATACAATCATACGAATAGTAATTAGATGTTATGGAGATTGTCGAATGTCAGTTTGATATCATGAATTGATCTAAATAAGACAACTATTGATCACCAGGAAACACTAGACAGCTTCTCTGTCGTAGTATGGGACTCCTCAACAGTGTACATCCACGACCCCTATCAGTGATCTAACCCAGGACCCTCTAGTTCTGTGTTGAACGCATTACAGTTAGATTACTGAGTCAGCTTCGAACGGCCCTCATACAAATAGGGTTAATGTCTTTTGTCTTTATATTTAAATATGTGTTTGTATTCTGATTTGTTCAAAGATATCTTTCTTTGACAATGTCACTTAGAATTCTTTTCCCAACTTGTTATGTTTTTTCTTCTGTCTTATTTCTCTAATTTGTTTCTTGTCATGTTACTTGTTAATGTTTAGTGAATTCTCACTAATTTATTTGATTGTATTGATAGTTTACATTTTATTCTTATTTGTTTGTTCAATAATGAAAATTTAACTTAGGTGTTTTGTGGAGAATGGTAATAAGTTTAATTGATTGAATTCGTCATAGACTGATATTAGTAGGGAACTATTGGAAACTAGGGGGCACTAAACAGTTGTTTAATACCAGTATGGGATTACTCAGCAGCGTTAACCCTCGATTTTTCACAGAAACCTAACCTAGGACCAACTCAATTAAGATAAATGAAAATCTAGCCCACCGCTTTCAGGTTTCAAAGAGAACGCCTAACCCCTTGCATCACTGGGCCAGCATTCACTGGTAGAATTTTCACTTCCACTAGCACTGATACCTAACCTATATCAATATGTGACAAACGCAGTCAGCTGAACTTTATACGTTTGCTAGGGTTTGAAAATTAAGATGACACTTCTATAATTACAAAAAAACGTATGACTAACGATACAACAACAGGTATAGCTAAGTTATTCCTTTGCAGCCCAGCCTAGTTAACTAGAGAAAGATGTTCAACGTCATCAAGAAGTGTTTAATAATACAGGTGGTCTGTCAGACATATAACAAATACTCAATACATCCGTAAATATGCAATAAAGAGAGCGTCCTTGGAAGTGTCACAAATAGCATAGTAAAGTAAACAACGGACTAATAAGAATCAACGTCTTACTAAGTGAGAAATACAAACTGCAGGTGAAAATGGCGTATATTTTTGTGCAGGAACTACAAACTTAAATTTCCACAAATAAATCACAAAAATAATAGGTTTACCAATGGAATTTCGGGTATATAACATCCCTAACATTTTCATCACCTATAGTTATGCTTTTTAATCAAACCTTATTTTTTCTAATATTTTGAAAACTTAGTCTTAAACGCTAACTTAAAATAATTTTTGATAAAGATCTTTCCAAATACTGCAACCTTATATTGTCTTAGTAACCTGACCACACCTAGGATTAGATATGAATCTTTTAATGGGTTTATATAAATGTATATATATATATATATATATATATATATATATATATATATATATATATATATATATAGTGAACATTAGCAACGTAATAGTATTGAACATTACTAAAAATATACAACATTATGTTGAACAACTTAGTGACTACCTAAACTCAGCGTAAAAACATTACGTTTGAAACAAAAAGTACAGAGAGCATGTCTCTTAAAACGAATAAGGAAATCTCCTTATGGTGACAGTTTTACTGTGATGAGTGGTTTAACAACATTATGGATTTTTCTATTTTCATTGTATAAATGTAATAAAATTATGTGACTAAATATTATTTCATGGCAATGATAAACATTACAAATGTGACAAGAGTTCTAAAGAAAAATGAAGTGATTTCTTGGAAATAAGTTCTAAGTTCAATTGTTTGTAAATATCACAGATTAATGTTGGTTTGGTTCCACTAAAATCCCATGGAGCACCTGACAGTCGTTTTGTCTTAATGTGGGACTTTTCAGCAGAGCACAGCCTCTGTTCCGAGTTGGGGACCAGACCAACAGCCTGCAGGTTGGCTAACTTCTAACCCTTCACACCACTAAAACGGCCTCTGTTGGTAAAATTTCCCCTTACATCAATTTATGATGTGACGCAGTGATCATCCGTTGTTATTAATGATAGCCATCATTTTCCAGATAAGTGTGAACTCTGCTAATCCCTTCTCACTCAAACCTCAGGAACATCTTGAAGTTAGTCACTAGTATGTTAATTATTATAAATGATGTGTATTATGTTTAGCTGTTTGTATTATACACAGAATAAGTTCTAGTATCAGAAATGACAATATTCAATTCCTTACTAATAAATTTGATACACTTTTCATGTCAGACAGTTGAATAGTGAACAAAACAAAAAGACAGCTAATAGTACTAACGTTTTTTATTTTTCTGTGAAGTGTACTTAGGCAAACATTAATAATAATAATAATAATAATAATAGTAATAATAGTAGTAAACATATGAATTTATATGTAATAAGTGCTTTAATTAAAAAAAAAGAAAACATCTTATACATAATCATTTAAGTAATGTGCATTGTAATTGTGTCTAGTGATGGTTGGGTATATTTATGTTCGTCTGCATATCTGATAAATCAATCAATTAATGAATTAATTGTATCATTATTCTACAGTTTACAAAAGAAAAAGAAACAGAAACATTTAAGCATACACACATATACAATACATTTTCATTTGTGTATTTTCCAATATCCCAATTTTTTGATAAATTTTTATTGTTTATTTTGTTGTTATTGTTGTTTTTCTTTTAGATAATGTGAATAGGTAAAATGATGGTGTGTTTTTCTTCTTTTACGTTTAACACCTTAGTGATTACAGTTTCTGGTTTATTTATTGTCTTTATTACATAAGTAGTTCATTGTATTGTTATTATCGAATGTATGTAATCATATGATTTTGTCTGTGTGTGCGCATGTATGTGTATAAACAATGTGAAAATAATAATCATAAACACAAAATGCATTATTTTGATTTTACATATTCATTGTTTTATTGTGACTACTGTCGATTCTGGTTGTAATACTAGTAATGATTTCTCCAGTAATCATATTTAACGATATTGACGTAAAATGTTTCAAAAGAAAGTGATAAATGTAGGTTAGCTGTTGTGAATGGAGACGTAAGGAGGGGAGAGGATAGTTATGTGGTAGAAAACACAGTATAAACACATACAGACCAATATAGAATGATGTTTCATAAGAAGACGATCAAGGATGAATGATGAGATAACAGAAACGATTATCTTCTTCAGTTAATTTCTGTTAATCTGTCATTGTTTATTATGAAGAAATATGAATAATTTGTGAAAACAAATTGTTTACATAAGTTCATTGAATGAATGAATGTATATCATTTTACATTTCGTAGCTAATATTCAGTTTTTTTGTCAATTGGAACAAATGAACCAATGCATTGCATTATTCATTCTTACAACTTAGAAAACTTACATCACATGTGAATGAATATATAAAATCAAAATACATTTCTTTGGTTTTAAAGTTCAAAATTATCCAGGTTGTTTTTATGTTTGTATGTATGAATATTTTTATATGAAAAAGAAAAGGAATCAAAAATGAAAGTTTGCTATAAATATCATTATCTTATGTATAGTTCATCCTCACTATCAACGAAAAATTTGTTTAATCAGGGTTAAATTACTCGATAAGTGGAGAGGAGAGGGAAGTTACTGTTTGCAAAAATGAACATTACGCAATATCTTAAATCAAGTAAACTACTGAATTCCTTTAGAATTAAAAAAAAAACATAAACAAAACAACAATTGAAACCAAAGAAAAGAAAACATGTGTAAAGAGTAAAATAGGAATGAATTACATTTCTGTTAAGTAATTATCTTCTTTTAGAATAACTCATTGTACAATTTCCCATATTCTGTTTAAATTAAATGATTGCAAAAGGACTGTATCAATTCAGTAAACATAAATTTATATTTTCTCACATAAATTACTTAACAATACAACATTTATCCCTTCTCTTTCTCTATTCAATGTAAAATAACTGAATGTCACTTACAATAGAATAAATAGAAACATTACAAGAAGTTACCTAAAGAAAACGATGAATTTTGCTACTTTGATTAACTTACAGTTCACAATTCAAACTTATTAATATTCATACGTATATATATATATATATATATATATATATATATATATATATATACGTGTATATCGCATTTTTGTGTAAATTCAACAAAAAACACACTATTCAATGTACAAATCACTTGACAACTAAAGTGAAAACAACACTAGTTACATAAAATTGCTCGTGAGAAAATAAAATCAAAAAAAATTTCGATTAATAAAACAACACAGTGAAGTTGATCTTATTTTGTAAATTCAATTATTTTACTTCTATTTCATTTTTATTAATGAATACTTTTTTTAAGAAAAACATGAACAAACAAACTAAATTGAATGATATTTTTGAAATAATTGATGCTATTTTTTTCCTTCAATTTTTCATAAAACAAACATAAATGGTATGTCTCTACAATAGATACATCATAGTAGTGATACTAAAAACTGTCATTTTAGTTAGTAGTATTATTAGTAGTATCATATGAACACAGCCATTGTTTTCTTTTTATTATCATTGTGCTTATGTTAATACGATTTATTACATTGATTATTATCATTATATGTATATATATATATAATGATTATTTTTGAAATTTTAAAATAAATGAAGATTTCTTACCTTCATGTATATTGATGAATGCAAAATATGAATGTGTATTACGTAATAATAATAATAATAATAATAATAATCGATTATTAACATTGTTCGATCGAGAGATCGATCAATCACTTGAATGATCGATAAAAGACTTTATAATATGCTAAGTATATATATATATATATATATATATATATATATATATATATATATGAATCTAAGATGAAGTGTGCTAAATGCTAATGTGCATGTACATACTTATGTATGCAGTGGTGAATGATTGTAAATTATGAACCATTGAAATAAATCAGTATATATGTATATATCATATGATTTTGTGTATAATGCATATATTTAAACAATACTATCATCATTATTACTAGAACTATGATTTGTTGTATTATTAATATGTGTTCCAGATAAATTAGTAACATTTGTAGTAGTTGTCACTTGACCAGGTGGTGCAGTAGGTGAATGATTTTTATTTGGATATCTTGATGGTGCTGTTGCACCAACAATTAAATCATTTGTTTCACCATGATAACTAGAACTATTATTATTAATATTGTTATTAATTAAATAATCTCCTGGTGTATTACTAAATGCATCAAGATATTTTTGTTCTTCAATACTTTCATGTAAACGTTTATGTCGATAAATATGCCATAGTTCACAAGTTAAATCACCAGCCATTAAATCACCAACATTAATTGATATTAAACGTATTAAGAAAACACCATCTGATCGTAAGTAATTTTCAACAAATTTACTGGTTGCTGCTTTATCAGTATCACGAATTACTGACATAATTTTTAAATATTTTCGTATAAATTTAATACGACATTTTGATGATCCCATACGATAAAACCATATAATAAAACTACTCAGTGTAATTATACCAACCATGCAATGCCAAAACCATAGAAATATGTAGATCTTCTCTAAGAACATATTCAATGGAAGGACACATTGTAAAGTGTACCTAAACAGTGTAAAAGTAAAGAAAGATTAGCATACAATTTAAATTATTATGATAATACAAAAATATAGTTATAAAGTAACAGACTGAAGGTAATTCTCGAGTCCTAATCAGAAGATTTGACTAGTAGAGTACAACTATGTCAGGTATGTGGTAGTTACTTATCAGGGGTATTGGATAATGAATCGTGATAAATTTCAAACTGATTGAAGAATGAAATGCAAACATTAGGATGATAGCTTACTAACTTCAACGTTAAGATTTGCTTGTTTTAAAGTCGTTATTGTACACTGCCACTGAGTTGTCTTATACTAAAACTCAAAAAATATCCATTAATACTTCATAGTTTTCAATAATCGTATAATTAAGGACATTAACCTTCAATTAAAAACAAATTAATAGTTCCTAGTTAATCACTATTTAATTTTTCATTTAGTGAAAGTCAATCGTTCCAACTAAAAACATTTAGTCTAAGACATTATTAAACTAGTCTGAAATAATTAATGAACTGAATTCAATTTCTGTAACAGATTGTAGGCTATAAGGTAACTTATTTGAACTACTTACTTTACGAAACAAAATAGTGTTGTGAATAATGCAGATTGATAATTAATAACCATTGATTGTAGGTCAACGTTAAACAATCATTTCAACATAGGATGTATGTATTATCTTCAACTATAATATTGGCTTGATAATGTAGTAAATGGTAACAATGTTGACAATAAAGCAATTGAGGATGTGTTTAAAAAAGTCTACAATAACGTATTGATAAGCAATACATGTAATAATTCCTATCTCATAATGTCAAATCTGAGTAACCACTAAGAAATTATAACTGTAGAATGATTTAATCGAACAAATTTAACACGGATTTCAATAATTTGTACATACAAAGTACGAAAGTAAGATCGTTTCACATTCAGAATTATTTAAACTTTGAAATAAACAATAAGTTATCATCAAGGATAGATGGGGTGGTACACTTGAAATTAATATGTTTACTGTTACAGTTTTTCATATATATATATATATATATATATATATATATATATATATATATATATATATATATATTAGTCCTCTAAAATTTCCTTACAGAGTTTACACATGTCAAGTTTACTGACGGTCAGTGTATTATTTATCTAGAGGCGAAGAGTTTATGGCCATTATCAATAAAGATGCCAAGAACTGATTATCATTATTAGTATTACTTCGACTTTGTAAACATTAGTTTAAGACTAAGGAGCATTTTGAATTTTTGTTTGTTATTCACTACCGCTAAAGACTTATCTTTGTTACTCTGAAGGCATTCTGAATAGATTTCATCAATGTTACCTCTTTATCACCAGTCCTATTATATCTTGGTAATTATAATTCATTACTAATAACTTCATATATATGTTTAACATATTTTTGGCTTTCTAAACTATCTAGTACAGTAGACAATGTATCGACATTTGAAGAGATAGACAATGCGTTCAAGTAATATTATAGGCATCAACACTAGAATGTTTATACATCTATCTTGTGAATTCCAAATAAAAAAAAATCAGTGTCCTGAATTCTCTCTACGTATTGGTCAAATATTCCACAAAGCTCCATAATCTTGATGTAATCAGTGTATTGTAGCCAATCAACGAATATGAATAAGAGAGGAATGATTGGGAACACATATGTGATCATAAAGTGAATTTGTAAGTTAGCCATAGGCTCTTGATATATGTGATAAAATATGAATCATCTATGGAATATATACAGATTTGATTAATTGTAACAGTTATTCTCCTATGTTTTTTTATAACCCATGATTATATAAAAACGCTCTAATTGGTAATTCACACTTACAAACCTCGTCTATTAATTTAGCGACGAAACCAGTTTGATTGTCAGTAGTTAAAAGAATATCCAAATGCTATTTTATCGAGATTAACTCGTTAATATATTTTATTGTAAATGAATAGAAGTGGGTGATGGGAAAGCAGCATAGAATTATAGCTCAAATCAGAAAAATTATGATACACTTTAAGCGTATAAAAATTTTTAACTAGTGAAGTATAAAGATAATTCATGTCAATAAGTAATCATCCCATTCCATGTAGGATGATTATATGACATCAATAACAGAACTGGATGTGTTTGTACTGTCTGAAATTTTCAACTATTGATATTCTTGCATATATACATGTACTGTATATAAAGCGATAGTTTAGCAATTCAGACGCTTTACCATTTCGACAAGTAGGTAGAAATGGATTTGTATATTACCTATGGCTATCACATTTACAGGATAGTTCACAAATTAGGTGCTTGGAGACAGGTAACAAGAATCCCCTATCTATCTTGACTTTGTGATAGTTAGTACTCGTCAGTACAAGATATATTTACATTCTTCAGAGAATTTACACATTCTTCAGAATTTAAACTCAACATACTTAGCTTCAGAATCTAAGATGTTGATACTAATCTTTGCAGAGATTGATTGAATTCTAGCAAGATTTAAGTAAATAGATTGATTGATTAGTGAATAGTGAATTATCTCATGTTTGTCTAGTTTTATTTTTTTTAAAGCTGATAACGTTGTAGTTATCATGTTGATATGTATCAAATATCTAAACAGTTACCAATTGAATACCATGAATATTTCAATATCATAAACACTAAAAATCAAAAAAAAAAACTATACCATTTTCAATGATTTTAACTAGTAACTACAATTCAATTTGATTAACGCTTTATTTATCCTCATTAATTTATTCATTCCCCTTAGAATGCCTTTCATTCAACTTTAATTAAACTTCTATTTCTTTTCAAAATAAAATTTTTTATTTGTTCATTGTTAATAAAAAGGTTGTCTATGTGTGTTATTTATTTGTTTATTTCTAAGGGGAGAAAATATTTGCTTGAAGCATAACTAGCTAAATAATAATAATAATAATAATAATAATAATAATAATAATAATAGGAAGAAGAAGAAGTAGAAGAAATTAATATTTCCACCAAGTTTTTCTCTACAATACGATGAAGACGAGGTCACATTTATTCTTATTTCAAATATCTATTTAATACTAACCAAAATAGTAACAATAGATATTATTATTACTCATATTATTATTTGTGGTAATCAAGGTAGTGACGATAATACTACTGATAATAATAATGGGAATAAAATTAGTAATGAGGTCAAAATGAAAGAAAGATTGTACAGCTATTCACAAACTTTATTCATGATTAGATTCTTTTTAAGTATTGAATTATTATTCAGTTGGTAGGTGTATTGGATAAGTGACTGATTGACTGACTGAGTTAGTTAATAAGTTCGTTAGTCAATTCACTGTTTATCTGATTGATCTAATGAATAGATGAATACAGAGGTGAATAATTATATCGAAGAAATAAGGAGACTAAAATAGGTAAGCAAGAAATGTTAATCATTATTCTCTATCTTTTTTTTTACCTGATAAATTAGCAAACAAAGAATAGAAAATTGAAGAAAACAGAAAAATGGAAGAGAAAAAATACAGAAGTAAATGAATGCATTTAATGTAATTCAGTGTAAGTGGTTAATAACAAATGAAACTTTAGTTAGGGTCATCATGTACATCTATGCATAGTGATACCTATCCAGTTAGGCAAATTAATGAATGAAATCAATTCAGGCAATTGGATTTTCAATAGAAAATGGCCAAAATACTCTATTCATTATTTTTATTTAAATAGATAGAGAAGATATTAGAAAGAGGGAGAGCGAGTGAATAAGTGACAGATAAAAATACGTCTCTTCGTGGTTGTGAGTGAGAGATGGAACTAGGCATGCATCTTTCTAACTTATATTCATCACTTAAAAGGTAAAATCATTATGTTATCAAGAAAAGATTTCTTAGACAAAGTTAACGTACTAAGTGTCTACTTTGCGTTGTTTTTTATTGCAAAATCTTGATTGTAGTATAGACCTATATATTAACTGATCATTGAGAAGTGTTTATTGTCATATTTATTGAGTTCACTTATTGTCGTTGGTTATTACTCAGTGATCAGTCAGTGTATACATCCCAGTTCATATGAAAGCTATTCACAGACGAAAATATATCAGTGGTAAAGGTAGCAAACATTACAGGTTCCTTCAAGTTTACAAGTGCACTATGGTAGACACGTGACAACTAGTACGAAGTCTAGATAACAGGGAGTATTCTTAAATGCCACTTCAAACCATCACTATAATTTGGATGATAAGCAAAATTTACCGTAAATATAGACTTTAGTTGTCAAGTTTCATATGCATACGTACACAATTTCTTTAATGGGAAAAGTGAATGTCAGGATAATCCTGAATGTCGGAATGCCTGTGATCAATGCTACGACATCATGGTCATTTTACTGATATGCATTTAAAAATATAAATAAGTTGTCTTCGACATTTTTCGCATCTCAGTTGGAATTTGCTTTTATTGAAATGTTATCTAATTATGTTGATAGAAAATCATTTATGCCAATCAATTTAAGAAGATGAATTGTTACTCTTCTTCTCCATTAAAAAGGAGTAGTGGAGTAACAATTCAGGAGAATTTCAATCAGTGAAATGTTAATATATCAACTTCAATGAAATTATTAATCCCACACAACTAATTCCATTTTCACTCTCAATCAGACAGAGTATACAAAGTGAATACCTCTTTACTTCATGGTATAATATGGAAATATATCACTTATGTAATCATTGAAAATATAATTGACCTATATCAGGTCACTGATAACTGTACATATATATATATACATATATGCCTCAGGATAAATTAGAATGAATTACTTAAATCAAAATAGTATGTGATAGATTTTATGCTCTAAATACCGTTGGCTAAATCTATGCAAAGTTGTTTTAAAAATACTTTTCTTAATGTTATATTCTCTGAGTTAGATGGTTTAAATGAAAAATTTAGAAATCATTATAATAATTTTGAATTCGTTTGAAATCAATGTCATTCACAAATCAACAGATTTACTCTGTTTCATTCTATCAAGACCAAAAGAAACACTAATGAATGAATAAAAAAGTGACATTACTTAGATAAGTGAACTGAATCAACTGTAAGATAAAATATATTCGACAAAGTGAATTTCCCTCTGTTTTTTGTTGGATACAAACTGGATTAACAAATAGATAAATTAAGAATTTTCCAATATCTCTAAACCTAATCACCGTAACACATTTCTTCCCCCAAAGCGAAGCTCTCAATAATCTACGATTATTTCTGTTCTGTGTATATCTTCGTTAGATATAGGATTATCATCTTCGTGAAAGATTGAAATATAATACGAGAGATGCTTCAAAACTCAACATCCTTGTTTTACTTGAATCACCTATCAAAACACTAAGAATAAACGAGGAAACTCAACAGGAACTATGACAAACTATAATACCAATAACTTGATGAGGGAAAATCACCTAACTGGGCACTAAGAGACAAAAGACATTAAAAGAAACTAAGTACAGAAGACATTATCTTACTTCCAGCTGATAGATACATCATAGTAGCTATGGACAAAGAGGACAAAGAGAGCTATGTTAAGAAAGCTTTGGATTGACCTAAGGATGAATATACATTGAATTAGTTTACAACTGATCGACTAGTATCTCATATGTTGACTTTAATATGTTCATTTGTCAACTGTAACTGGGAGATTGATCAGTCCTGGATTTTGTATCCAGTGGCAGAAGTGACATTGCAAATAAGAATGTTTGATCGACAATTAAATAACTTATAAAATGAAATAGTGAGTGATAAGGAATAAAACAAATGAAGATGAGAATTAACTAGATTCTTCAGTCCCAACTAAAGTTTGACTAAATTAATTGCTATATACGTATATAAAATATTTAAACACACAAAATATGGTACAGTATAACTTGCTTCAAAGGAGAGCAAATATTCACAAATACAAAAGGGGGAACCCAATCAAGATTATTTAACTGTTAATCTCAGTCCCCATTCATCTAATTAGTATTTCACCAAGCTAATAATCACTGAATGGTTGGAGCATGAATGGAGATTTCCTAGTCAGAGTTTCTCCTTCACCAAGTCATATTATTATATTAATATATGTTGATATATGTAACTTTCTGAAATTTCCAGAATACCCATTTTACTTAATGGTAATATTTTGTTAGCAAACTCAGATTCATATATTGGAATGTATTAAAGATGTTTTACTTAAGTTGACCATGCTTGTCCACGAAGACTATTAGATATTTAGGTTGCATGCACAAAATCTTTTAGGAATTGGTTAAAATGTTCACTTATTCACATATTTTTATGTTGAAATGTCATTTGTTATTCATTACATTTTGTTAATGTTGCCCTTATTAGATGCCAGTGTTATGAAATCCTCAAATCAAGTCAAACCGAAAGTACATTGTCCTAATATAGAATGGCCAGTTATTTTTATTATTATATAGATACTGAAAGAAATAAGTTTATTGGTCTACTTATAGTATAGTTCCTACACTATCCCACCATAAAAATTGTTGAAAGGCTAACTGATGAATAATTTCAAGATAACTATTGCTTAAAATTCTTGTTTACCAGTGGAATTCAGTCATTTCAAGTGTGATGCAGATTCATATCTCAATGAATGATTTTAGAGTAATATGACGAATTTGAAAACAGTGTCAAGTTTATGTTTACTATGTGATATGAACGTCTTCTGTTTAATCTTTGATTGTAGTTTTGAATATTCACTACTAAGAAGTTCAACATTAAAATAAAATAATTGTTTAATGCATTCTCATAATTGATGTTTATTGTAACTATGCTTATTCTATGATGTATTTTCTTACATTAAAATAATATTTTACACTAGTAAAATAATAAAAAAATTTTATGTATCTAAAAAATTTTTTCTTCAATATTCTGAGTATGTATTTGATTTGCTTTTTTACATTTCCTGCTTCATTTACAATTTGTTCCATAAATTGGACATTAGAATAATAAACTCATCATTAATTTACCTATTCATGCGTATACATACTACTTTCATAACAAACAAAGAAAAAGAAAAACAATACAAAGTAAAAATTGTAGTAAAAATAAAAACGTTTTCTAACTTCAGTTTAGTTTTCTCTTTATTTTTAACTAGAAAGGGAAGTAAAGAAACATAAAACAAAAGAAAAAAAGTAGATTTATTTCAAGAATATTACAAAATGTGAAGTAAACGAGAATGGAGTAATGGTGTAGTAATGATATTCTTCATCATTTTCATTATCATCATCATCATCGTTATTATCCGAATCATCATCAACATCACTATTAGTGCCATTTTATTGCATATTTCTTTTGTAGTATATTTTTATTTACTTTAGTAATGAAAAAGATTATTTCATTTCAAGGTTGTCTAAGTGTAGTCAATTGGAAACCATGCATAATTATCATCCAAATCTAAATCATCGAAGTCATCATCTTCTTAATCATCGTTATCATCCGAATCATCATCAACATCCCTATTAGAGCCATTTTATTACACATTTCTTTTATAATGTTTATTATCTAGCTTTTGCGATGGGAAAGAACATTTCATTTTAAGGTTGTCTGAGTGTAGTCAACAAGAAATCATGCATGAATTAGAATTTGTGTTATTTAGTAATAATCATCAAGAATTGCCTGAAGTTTTCAAAGAAGTGATGTGTAATGATGGATTCATTACTATGTTACTTAGCTTTAGAGCCACTGACAATTATCACTGGTTACAACTGACATTATGTTGCAAAGAAATATTTAAAATGAACTA